>JALPQI010005526.1:0-61307 GCA_025490895.1 Thaumatotibia leucotreta
CCCTTAGTCGACTCTTACGACACCCGCAGGAGGAGTTGGGGTGGTGACAAATGTATTTGTTGTAATATAGTAACCTCTGTTGTGATAGACTTTTATGATTAAGTTTTCTTTTTGATAATTGTAGTATTTAAATATTTTACCCTTCACTTCGAATAAACACTTCTGTCAGTAAACATCTTCTTATATTTTATTTTACAAATTATTTTATTTTCACTGAATATTCCAACACGTTATCAGCACGAACGCTCTGCAAAATAATGCGGTGCTTAGTATGAAGTGAAATCTGTAAAATAAATTTAGTTTTTCGTGTGTATAATATATTCCAAAAATGGGACACGAAACTGGAGATGGATCGAGTGTGAAAAATTTCCCTGCAAGCTCATCTATTCCATCTTTTTACTTGAGGAGCAAAGATGGATATCCTACGTGGAAATTTAAGATGCGCAACTACCTTTTGCACGAGGACCTGTGGGCGACAATCGTCGGTTACCCTGAAGGAGACACGACTCCAGCCTCGAATAAGGTACGTCTTGATGAGAAAGCGCTTGCAAAAATTTGCTTAACAGTAGATGGTGCAGCGATAACGCACGTTAGATGTGCTAAAACTGCAGCCGAAGCATGGAAATCTTTGCAAAAAGCTTTTGAAGATAAGGGAACGGGACGAAGATTAGCTTTAGAGCGTAAACTGTACAGATTGAGTCTGTCAGAATTTGAAAATGTAGAGCTGTATATTACCGCAGTGATGTCAACCGCACAGGATCTTGCGGATATAGATGTAGTCATAGAAGACAAATCTATTGCTGCGATACTTTTGGGAGGTCTTACACCAAAATATGAACCTCTTATTATGGCTCTAGAGAACTGTAATGTCGACGTGACCACTGATTTGGTAAAAACAAAACTGCTGAACGAAATGTCTAAGAAGGACACTTCAGCCGTTCCAACAGATTCTGTTTTTAATGTGAAACGGAAGCCTATGAAGAAGAAAAAAGGCATCGTGTGTTACGAATGCAAGAAGCCTGGACATAAGAGACCAGATTGTCCACTGAGATGCAAGAAGGAGAATGTTGATGAGGTAACTATCAATAATACTAAATCTACAGCCCTCAATACTTCTGGCAACTCTAGTAGGGACATAATCTATGTGGATTCGGGCTGCACAAGGCACATGTCTTCTCGGCGAGATTGGTTTGAGAATATTAAGTTGCAGAACCAAGGTGTCGTTACTGTCGCAAACGGTGAACAGATTAAATGCTGCGGAGTTGGAAATGTCCGTATAAACACACCCGAAAATGTTGTCAACAAAATAAGTGATGTTGCTTATGTGCCAGATTTAAAGGCTAATTTGTTGTCTGTACAAAAAATTGTAGATAAGGGTTTTATATGTGTTTTTGATAAAAATGGATGTAACTTTTATAAATCTGATAATTTTCGTTTTACAGGTGAATCTGTTGCTCATGCCTCGCCCTGCGGTGGATTGTACGTTTTAGATGGTACTGTCGATGTTTCCGAGAATGTGGCAAATAATAATTTGACAGGTGTACATTCTGGCTGTCAGGATAGTTATCAACTTTGGCACAAGAGGTTAGGACATTTGTGTCGCATAGGCATGCACCAACTGAAGAATCATAAGGTAGGCGTAAATTATACAGAGGTAGATAAAAATAGTTGCATCGCTTGCGTGGAAGGTAAACAAGCAAGAAAACCTTTTAAGAAAGTAGCGTTTAATAGGGCTACTTCCCCACTGGAGCTTATCCATATGGATCTCTTGGGACCTGTGTCTACTACCTCTTTTCAAGGAAACAGGTACATGTTAACGATAGTAGACGATAACACACGAAAAGTTTTTGCTTATTTTATTTCTTCCAAAACCGAGGTCAAAGATAAATTCTGTCTGTTTCAAACCTTTGTTGAAAATCAATTAGACAAGAAAATTAAATCTGTTAGGACTGATGGAGGTAAGGAGTTCATTAATAAAGAGTTTGTTGATTATCTCGTTTCAAAAGGTATCGAACATCAAACAACAACGCCTTACAGCCCTCAGCAAGTTGGAGTAGCGGAACGTACTCATCGTTCTATTACAGAAAAGGCGAGGACGTTGCTAGCTGAAAGCGCACTGCCGAAAGCATTCTGGGAAGATGCATTCCGAGTTGCCGTATACCTCAAGAATAGGTCTCCTCATCGAGCCCTAGGTGGACAAATTCCTTATGACAGATGGTATGGTCGTAAAGGTGATCTGAGTCATTTGAAAGTGTTCGGATGTAGAGCACTTGTTCACATACCTTCGTGTCACAGGAAGAAATTAGATGTCAAGGCAAAGGAAGCGATTTTCGTCGGTTACTCAGAAAATAAAAACACTTTTGTTTTTAGAGATCCTGCTAACCCACGAAAGTTCTTTACGTCCAGAGATGCAAATTTTTTCGAAACTTGTTTCACAGGATTAAAGCAGAGACAAACTGTTCCTGAAGTGCAATCAGACTCTATCTTATTATTTGAAAGTGAAGAAGAGACGGAGCCTGAGAATTATCAATTCTACGATTGTGATGAGAGTACCGACATTGTGGTGGAACCTTCACCGGTAAGCCCAGATAATGTTAAAGAGTCAGTGACGGAAGAGCAAGATTCTTCCAGTGACCCGAGGCTACGTAGTGTTGACGAGGAGCCAGCGAGTTTGGAAGAGGAGACTCTCCCTGAGCAGAGGTACCCCTCACGAAATAGGAAACCACCAGATTTCCTCACTTACAATGTATCATCAATAGATTCTAATGAGCCTACGACTTATTACGAAGCTACTCATGCCGATGATTCTGATAGATGGCGTCATGCTATGGCTGAAGAGTACACTTCGTTAAAGAAACTTCACACATGGAATTTAGTAGAAAGACCAAATAAAAAGGTCATACCATGTAAGTGGGTTTACAAGATTAAAAAGGACGCATGCGGTAATATCACGAAGTATAAAGCGAGACTGGTCGTCAAAGGGTTTAATCAAGTCAAAGGAGTTGACTACGACGAGACTTTTGCACCAGTGATTCGACATTCTTCCCTTCGCACGTTATTTGCCCTAGCTGCAGAGATGGGGTTAAAAATGAAACACTTGGATGTTGATACAGCGTTCCTAAATGGAGATTTAGAAGAAGAAGTATTTATGGAACAACCTCTTGGTTTTCTAGAAAAAGGCAAAGAGAACAAGGTTTGTTTGTTGAAAAAATCCCTTTATGGCCTTAAACAGGCGCCGCGAGCATGGAACAAAAAGTTAAACGAAACGCTTTTAAAAATAGGTTTTACAGGAACTCCTTCCGAGCCTTGCGTATACACGAAACTTTTTGGTCAGGAACTCGCAATTTTGGGTATATTTGTCGATGACATAATAGTCTTCTTTAAATCTGATCTGACATTTGACATTGTCAAGAAAGAATTGTCGAAATATTTTTCGTTAAAAGATCTTGGAATCTTGAAATGTTATTTAGGATTACAAATTGAATCCGATTCCGAGTATATTAAAGTGAACCAGCAAAATTATATTTTTTCTTTATTAAAAAGGTTTAACATGACGGACTGTAAAAGTGTGAATACTCCGTTGGTTAAAAAGAATATGGGAAGAAGAAGTGATGGTCAAGTCGGTGAGCCTTATCCTTATCAAAGTCTCATGTATCTGACGGTAAATTCACGACCCGATATTGCGTATGCAACGAGTTTTTTGAGCCAGTTTAATACGTGTTTTACTAAGGAACACCGGAATGCTGCAAAAAGAGTTCTGCAATATCTGAAGGGTACTTTAAATTATTCACTGGTTTACAGGAAGAGTGGAGAGCCTCTGAAAGGTTTCTGTGACGCGGATTGGGCTAACTGTCCGTTTGACAGAAGGTCATATACAGGATACGTTTTCAAACTTGGTGAAGGGCCAGTTTCCTGGGAGTCCAAAAAGCAACCTACAGTGGCTTTATCTTCAGCAGAATCGGAATATATGTCACTAGCGTCTGCCACTAAAGAAGCATGCTATTTACGTCGTTTCATATACGAAATAACAGGTAAATTATCTCCTATTAAATTAGCTTCTGACAGCCAGAGTGCCATCAATTTAGTTCGTAATCCGGTACACCACAGCAGGACGAAGCATATAGATACTAGATTTCACTTTATTAGGGAGAAGGTATCTAATGATGTAGTTCAATTAGAGTAAATTCAAACCAGTGATATGCCTGCTGATATTCTTACGAAGCCACTCGGACCTATCGCACACAAACGGTGTACGGGTAACTTAGGGTTAGAAACTTAATGTTTTTGTTTTGTCTGTCACAACCTTGATTAAGGGCGGATGTTGTAATATAGTAACCTCTGTTGTGATAGACTTTTATGATTAAGTTTTCTTTTTGATAATTGTAGTATTTAAATATTTTACCCTTCACTTCGAATAAACACTTCTGTCAGTAAACATCTTCTTATATTTTATTTTACAAATTATTTTATTTTCACTGAATATTCCAACAGTATTCTTACTGCCGTCACCACACGGCCGCGAATCGGTTGGCGCGATATTGAGTTATTCGTCCATTTGCCGTGCATATGCTTAATTCAAATCGAAGACTTATATTAGATTATATTACATTGTCAGAACTGGATCAAATTATGGGACCTATCGGTAAGCATCAGCTTTCAAATAAAAACATAATCAGGAAAATCGGCTCACTCAGTCGAAAGTTCTGAGGTAGCCGTACACTTGATTTCAAATACCATGGCCCGATGTCACTTGAAAGTTTTAAGTGGCATCGGGCCATGGTATTTGAAATGGAATATAAAAAACATAAAAAAATGTACAGTCGATATGAGAACCTTGTTTGGAGTCGATTGATAATCGACTTGAAAACAGACCGAGATGGTCCCGTTGGTACAAAGGGGTGTGCTAATGGGATGTTAGAGAAATCGGTTGAAGTCGGTTTTTTTATTTTATTTGGTGATTATTGAACCACAGGTCCTGAGATCAGAGGACCCGACGCCAGTGCGACCTTCCTTAGAAACTATGGAGTACTATCGCAAGAAGCACAACAAGACTTATGATCCCAAACGAATTGTGGGACTCAATGAGTAAGTACGAAAGTGCAGGGAACTGGAGGGTGGATATTCTTTTTGGGTCAGTGAGGGCAACTACTAGATCCAGAATAGCTACGCGAAAATGGTCTTAGAAGACCTTCTCTCGAATTTAAATTAATAAAGATTGGCGTTTACAGATTTTGGAAGAAACAGAAACAGGATCGATTGGCAGCAACAAAAAAGTTTGTCGAAACTGACCATTTTCGCGCACCATGTATGTTAAACCTTATTCATAAATGTCTCCCAAGTTAGCAAGCCGCTAAGTATTTGTCCCTTTCAGTCTTATAGACAGAATCAGAATCAGAATAGTTTATTTGTAGACAAATAGATAAGACAGAAATTGACAAACAATACTTAGCGACTTGCTAAGTTACGAAACGGAAACGAATAAGGGGGTGAGACTATAGGTAGATAGATTTGGACAAAAACTTTTATCTTTGTAATAATTTATTTTAATATTATAGCCACGGCAACAGCTGGAGGGAGTTTAGAACGAAAGTGAACCCCATCATGATGCATCCGAAAACTATACAATTGTATACCAATGTGCTTGAAGAAGTAGCTGATGACATGGTTTCTAGGTAAGGCATGAAACAATCACAGTATTTAGCCCGAAATTTGGAGCAAATAACTGCTAGTTTGAAATTTAATACACTCATTGGTGTATTAAAAAACACCTGTAACGTTGTCTGAAAAACTACAATCATACTTCATGTTTTTAATCTTAGGTATTCTACCACCGATAAATACAAGTTATCAAATAAAAAACACAGCTTAATATAAATAAAAATGACTTATCTACTTATCCTGTATCAATCATCTATTAAATAAATATCGATTTAAAAAAATCGATTTTACCGAAAAAAAATCGAACACGTGGATATTCAATTACAGATTAAGAGCAATGCGTGATGAAAACAGCAAAATAACAAAGAAACTCGACGCAGAAATGAACCTATGGGCTTTGGAATCCATAGGTGTAGTGGCCCTGGGTACACGACTCAACTGCTTTGACACCACCCTACCCCCCGACTCGCCAGTTAGGAGACTAATACAAAACGTCCACGATATTTTCAATATAGCTGACAAGTTGGACTTCAATCCTAGTTTCTGGAGATTGTTCTCCACTCCAAACTTTAAAAAAGCAATGGATATTTATGAAGAACATGAAAGGTATCTTTTCATTAACGTATTAAGGTTAAACAGGTTGATTTTAGTGTAGTAGGGGGTGAATTCTGAGGTCAAATTGATGAACTTTGAATATGAGAGTGACGTCCGATTCGAGAAAAAAAAATCTGATGTTTCATACAAACCCTGAGTTATTCGTAGGCGGAAATATATGGAACATAGAATGGTAATGGGGATTTTTTTGTCGAATCAGATGTAATCCTCAGAATTAACCCTATAAATTTTGGCCAATGAATAAAAAATTACCTGTATGAAACTGTAATGTAGCAAGAGTAAAATAATGCAGAAAACAACTATAATTTGCTAAATGAATCCTATTTCAGATTGACGAAGTATTTTATCGACGAAGCGATAAAGAAAATCGAGGAATCGAAACAGAAGATGGAAACTACCAATTCTGAAAAACCGGTACTGGAGAAATTGTTAGAAATTGATGCCGAAACAGCTCGAGTGATGGCATCTGACATGATGATGGCAGGGATTGACACAGTATGTTGTTCAATGTATTCCGAATATAGCTAAGCCCTTACAAAATAAAAATAACCGTTTGTTACAAATATGCAAAGCGTGGCTCGTAAAATATGAATGTGAAAACGTGCTGGCTTCATTATAATCATTTAAAATTCAGTTTAAAAAAATACAAACTTAACTTTAAGAAAAAATAAACATCAAAAGTAAATCATTTAGTTAACGGATGTAATTACTGCAAGCACATTGTTTATTTTAACTTCCATATCCGTAGTTTCAACATTTCTTTTGCTTACGCAATAAGTGCTTACGCAATTTAGAATTTTGAGGAAAGGTTGCCGATAGCTGGAGGCGCTAGGAAATATTAATAAAGTGTTCTAAATAAATAATTTAGAGCTCGCAGGAGCTTACCTTTGAACTATGGAATGCAGCGGTTCTTGAAATATAATTATATTCGTGTTTGTATCTCCAGGCGGGTGATAGTTACGGCGGCGGTAACACTTTATTGCAACGATTCCTCTTTTGCGGCTTTTTAAACGAGATTTTAAAAATCTTCCGTTTTCGTTGACAAAATGATATAGACTGACTTTTCTGTTTTCTTGACGTATTAAAGAGAATGAATGTAGGTGGCCAGCAAGTCACCTGCTGACTATGAAAGAAAATAGTTTAGGCCGAAAAGGAATTTAGCGCACTAGCGCCACCATGCTCCCGGCCTTAAAATGCGGTGAATTTCAAGTATGAGGTGATCTAAAGCGGTAGATTAAGTAAAGCGGTAGAATATATATAAAGCGGTATGATAATTAAAGCGGTAGAATATATATAGCGGTATGATAATTAACTAATAATGATTATGAAGCGGGATGAAAAAAATGATGAAGTAGATTACTGAGATGGCAACGGATAAAGCTTTACAAGAGGGCGTTTAAATAACCCTCCAGGGGTTTTTACAGTAGCAACCCGAACAATTCCATCAGGCCCAGGATGGACGGCAGTAATTATGCCTCGTGGCCAGTGGAGGGGTGGTACGTCATCATCACCCATCAGTACAACCGTACCTTGTACATCCGGACAGTCAGGAGTACACCATTTGTTACGGACTTGCAACGTATGTAAAAACTCTAAACGCCACTTTTTCCAGTAGGAATGTACAATTGTTTCCAGCAATCTTTTCCTATTGTTAAGGTTCAGACATTCAGTAGACAGGTCAGACGCGGGCAAATATTGAAGCGGGGTGGACATTAAGAAATGAGCGGGCGTCAAAACCTCTGGATGCGGATCCGAAGACAAAACACTGAGCGGGCGAGTATTAAGTATGCATTCAATCTGCACGAGCACTGTCAGCAGCTCTTCATATGTTAGAATCTGTGACCCTATAACACGATATAAATGTGTTTTTACGCTCTTTATATTTGACTCCCACATGCCGCCGAAATGCGGTGCACGAGGAGGAATCATTTTTCATTCAATGCGGTAATTACTACATTTGCGGTTAAGTTTACACTTAAAGTCTGCGGAGCGGAAAAGATTATACATCTCATTTAGTTGAGATTTAGCGCCGACAAAATTTGTCCCGTTGTCCGAATACAGACACGATACGGGACCTCGACGGGAGATAAACCGTTTAAAGGCTGCTATGAAAGCGTCTGAAGTTAAATCGGACACCAATTCGATGTGCACTGCCTTTGTAACGAGGCACACAAATAAGCATATATAAGCCTTTTGTGCGTGTTGACCACGACGGCGACAAAGCGTGATGCGAAGGGGGCCCGCGTAGTCGACACCGGTGTGAACAAACGCTTTAGCTTCTTGTATACGACAAGAAGGCAGGTCAGCCATCTTCGGAACTGGATGGATAGGATTGACACGAAAACACGAGTTGCATTTATGCAGTCGGTTTCTAATCACGGTACGTGCGTCAAGTATCCAAAAGCGTTGGCGAATAATTGACATCAACAGACCTGCGCCTGTATGACAATTCACAGCGTGATAGTGGTCAATGATTAGATTCACTACATGATCGCGCTTAGGGAGCACGACGGGGTGTTTCACCTCGAAAGGCAGATCAGCATTCGACAGGCGACCTCCAATACGCATAACATTTCTGTCATCAATGAATACTGACAATTTGACGAGTTTGCGGGACGGTAAAATATTATTTTTAATTCGAGTAATATCATCTTTGAAGTGAACTCTCTGCACGGCAAGTATTAAAGCGGTTTCAGCGATTTCAAGATTTTTTATTGTTTCAGCAGGGTTCAATCTTTTTATGAAACGAAGTATATAAACAATCGTTTGCAGCAATTTATTCCAAGAAGAAATGCGTTGCGCCAAATCATACAGTACCGACGACTCCTGTTGCACGATAGTTGTCAATGCAATAGTTTTATGTTCTGGCAACTGATCGGCTGCCGTGCAATGAAATGGATTAATAGGCCATTGGTTTGGAGCATTTCCTAGCCATGAGGGCCCATTCCACCACAGGTTATGAGCAATTAATTGCGACGGCGTCAACCCACGAGATAAGCAATCGCTTGGGTTTTCAACTCCAGAAATATGGTAGAAGTTGTCAGGTGACACATTTTCCTGACATTGCGCAACTCGATTACTAACGAATACCGACCATCTATGCGGAGATGATTTGATCCAATTGAGTGCGATCGTAGAATCAGAAAACGCGAAAATTTCCTTAATAGGAATACGAGCGAGGTAGGTATCTTGCACGATTTTAATCAACTTTGTCATCAAAACAGCGGCACAAAGTTCTAAACGGGCAAGTGTAGTCACTTTAGCCGGTGAAACTTTGGACTTTGAGCATAAAAGCTTCACAGTAGTGTTACCAGCTGAATCTGTCACATGTAAGTAGATGACACAGCCATATCCATTGAGACTGGCATCACTAAATCCAACTATCCGACAATCACTGGAGTCAGCGAAAACTCCGATATGGCGCGGAATCTTCAACGTTGATAGCAATGGGAATTCTTGTACCAATACAGAGTAATTCTTAATTATATGCTCTGGAGGAGTCGAATCCCACTCGACTTTACTAAGCCAAAGTTCCTTAATAAGCAGCTTTGCGTATAATACGACAGGCGCTACTAAACCAAGCACGTCAAACAAGCGAGCTACGGTATATAGTATAATTCGCTTGGTACACTTCCCTCCAGCGGGCGGGGATGTAGTCACAAAGAAAGTATCATTAGAGGGTTCCCAAGACAATCCTAATACCTTAGCGACATTTTGTTGGTCGTTAAATTCGACACAAGCGCGGTGAGAGTCAGGAAGACTCTGTAAAAGTGCGGTTGAATTGCTGGACCACTTGACTAAATCAAATGCGCCAGCTTTAAAAAGAGATATTAACTCTTGCGATAAACGCGTAGCGGTTTCTTCATTTATGCACGAATGGACTAAATCGTCCATGTACAGTTGAGAACTAGCGACGGCTGCTGCTTCAGGGTACTGAAGACCTTCATCCAAGCAGAGCTGCTTAATAGTGCGCATGGCCATATATGGACTTGATTTAAGCCCAAAAGGGACACGTGTAAATTGAAAGGTGCGAATTTGCTCTGTTTCATGAAAACGAAACAAAATTTTCACGAATTTATGATCGTGCGGTGGCAAGCAAACTTGCATATACATTTGGCGAATATCTGAAGTAGGGCTCTCGGTCGTGTCCGGGTTTCGTGTACCCGTTTCCGTGTACCCGTTTCTTTGCTACCGGGAAACGGGTTTCTTACCCGTTGGAAACGTTTAATTAGGAACCGTGTAATTAAGACACGGATACCCGAGTACCAGTGTCTGATCCGCCCTCAATGTGTAGTGGCAGTGGCAATCTAAAATATAGGTACGATTATTATATTTGAACAAAGTATTGAACCGCATTTAACCTGCAACAAAGAAAAGTTCTAGCTGCGTAATTCGTAAAAAACTGCGAATTTTTCGGTAGGTATTTTTTTGTTTCAGACTTTTTATCAATAAAAACATAGGTTTTTCGAATATTCAATTGTAATGGATCCGCAAGACTCAAGCTTGGAAAAGTTTCTGAGTAGATCCGCGGACCCGCGCTTGGAAACGTTTCTAAGTTGGAAACGTTTCTTGGCGTTTCGTGTCGTTCGGGTTCTTAGTACCGCCGGTGCTAAGGATTCGTGTACACGTGTCTGCGGGTAACACGGATACCGGTAGCCCTAATCTGAAGTCATAGCAACTGGAAACAGGCGAAAATTCAATAACAGAGTGAATAAATCTGCCTGTAGATTTGGACCAGTGTGCAAGACGTCATTGAGCGATTGTCCTGAATGCGTTTTGGCACTCGCGTCCAGGACAATTCTAACGCGAGAAGTTGCCTTTTCGGGCCGAATTACTGCATGATGAGCTATAAAATAGCCCTCATCAGTGTCTTCGGAATCAGGAACTTCGACAAGATAATCATTTTTCATATAATCGATAATGACTTTATTGTAGTCATCACGAAGGGTGGGTATTTGCTTAAATTTCCTTTCCAGGAATAGCAACCGGCGATGAGCAACAGCTCGTGAATTGCCTAATTCTGACACATCTTTAGCAAAGGGTAAGGCAACAGTGTATCTGCCTTCCTCATTGCGGGTAACAGAATTGGTATATAAGTTTTCACACTCAGTCTCTTCAGGACTAAGGAAGCGTTTATACGGGATCTCTTCTAATTCCCAAAATTTATTTAGAGTTGACTCAAGGTCACTGTGAACCAAAGCGGTGAAGCAATTGAAATAAGCATTGTCCTGCAGAATATAATCACCATTCTGAGGATAATCTCCCATTAATACATAGCCAAACGTGGTTTGGCAAGCGGGGGGAGCACAAGACCCAGGAGACACTATCACGTTCCCCAAATATATGTAAGGGAAAAGCTGGACTCCTAACAAGAGATCAACATTGCCTGGAATATTCCAAGTCACGTCTGCGAGAGGTAAGTTTGCAATAGCTACTAAGTCGCATTTGCTAGTTTCAATAGGGACCTCGGGAAGCGGGCTTGTTATACAGTCTACTACTATTGCGCGTATGAAGTATCTGCAATTTGGATGAAAGCGCGATTCAACGGTTAGATAAACATAACCGTGTACCGGGCGTGACATTTTACAAACGCCATTAATATAGGAATTAGTTAGCGGTATCACTGGCAAATTAAGTGACCTGCAACAATCCAGTGTAATCAAATGGTTTTGAGCACCGTTATCAATCATACTTCTTACTATCAACCTACCATCACCATCATGACATCTGACGTATACATGGGCAGTGGCTAGCAGTATTGCAGATTGAGGATTTGACACTGTCAAAGAAACCGAAGCAACTCCAGGAGGCTGCGTTGCAAGCACATCAGATGTTGTTGCCATATTACTAGGCGAATACGGTACAATAGCAGAATTTACTACTCGCGGGGTGCATGCACAATTCGGAGATGCATTTGGGATACTTGCATCTCGCGAAGACGGACCAGCGTGTAAAGCGGGTGCGGAAACTAATGGTGTATCATTATGAACATTAGCAAGTAGCTGAGTCGACTTGAGATCCACGGAAGCAACCTTGCCCGCTTCGAAATGCAAGAGCGTATGATGACGCCTTTGACAAACGTTGCAAGTGTGACGCGAGCTACATTTAAGAAGCGTGTGTGACGTACTAAGACAGTTAACACAACCATGTTTGCTTTTAATTAATTCATATCTTGCTTGCGGAGAAGTCATGTTTTTAAATTTCGCACAAGAGTACAAATTCTGATAAACTAAATTAAATAAAAGGATGAAAGTTTCGAAAACGCATTTGTATATTTGAGAGAATTTTTCATAACGACATACAGGTGTAGTGAGAAATTACTTGCCTTCGGAAACGTTCGTAAACACATGCTGTTTCAGGCAGTGTCACCGAGTCTGACTGAAGTAGCATGACAGCTATTACTGTCAGTCTCAGTGAGATAGACTGAAACAGCATGACGTTGACGAACGTTTCCGAAGGCAAGTCATTTCTCACTACATCTGTAACAGTTTACACCGTTGCTATAGTAGCCGAGCCTAGTGATACGCAAGCTAATTAGTGTTGTTAATTAATCGTAAAGTTCGATTTCTTATTTCAACACTCTCACCAAATTTGAACTTTACAAACAACAAACAAGGACACGGTGTATAGTAACATTAAACTTTAAACACAACAAGAACACGGTGTATACTAAATTCTCAAAAGAATAAAAATATTAGCGACACATACACCATGTATAGATAACTAGCACGTTATATAAATCAGTTACAAGTACCTACACCTTGTATGTAGAAACAAAAAAAAACAACTCTCACCTAAATAGAGTTATCAACATAAATCAAACGAATTTCTACACACTTTACTAACACATAGTATTTTAGACTATATTAGTTTCTGAACACCAATTTTATCTCTAAAATACTGAAACGTCTCTAGGGAGTGCTTTAGTAAAGACATCAGCGTATTGTTCATTAGTGCACACATTATTCAAATTGCATATTAAATTTACACAACAATCGCTAAATATAATTTGATTGATGTATGAAAATACGCCCATCAGACCTTTCAATTTGTAACCCCACATAATTCTTAGGATCACACAGTTTTATTTCAAAGTCCTCTTTCAACTCATTAATTACTTTCTTCAGTGAAATCTATCGACTTTGACATAAGGAGCCCATCATCCACATACAGAAGCAAATATACTTTATTATCATTATCGTTCCCGATATAGACACACCTATCTGCATGACTGTTTGTGAAACCAAACTTCTTTAGTAAACTGTCAAACTTTTGATTCCAGCACCTGGGTGCTTGTTTCAAACCATAGAGTGAACGATCAAGTTTACATACCAGATTCCTTGCAGCGTCCAAACCTTCGGGTGGTGTCATGTAAATGTCTTCCTTCACGTCTCCATACAAGAATGCAGTTTTCACGTCAAACTGAACAATTTCTAAGTTATGTTGAGCAGCCTCTGAAAGTAAAATCCGAACTGAGTCATACCTGACCGTGGGAGCATACACTTCATTGTAGTCAACGCCTTGTTTTTGACCACATCCTTTGGCACATAATCTCGACTTATATCGGGGTCCAGATGGTTCATCTTTTATTCTGAAAACCCATTTGCAGCCAATTAACCGCACACCTTTTCGATTAAATGCCAAGTCTTATTCTCCTCATGCGCTCTCAACTCTTCTCGAATCGACTGTTTCCATTTTTCTGCATCCACATTCTCTGGGCATATTGCTTCTCTGTATGTCTGCGGGACATCCTGTTGATCTGAAACTTCATTCACACATATACATATTTTACTATCATTCTCCATATCAGCTATCTTTTGTTTAGATCTCGTCATTATGGTTCGTATCTGTTCAGTTTCATCTAATGGTATATCAGGCTCATAGACAGATCTTTCTTCTGAATAATAAGAGTCATCACTTGTGTCATTTTTCAAAGTTGACACACTCTGATCTAATGAACTCTCCTCTGTGCTATCATTATTAGATGAACTACAACTAGCTTCATTCGAAATGGTATCTTGAGCTGACTTTGATAATGGTATCATGACATAATCTCTTTTGACCGTACTTTCAAGAAATATCACATCTCTACTGATCACAACTCTATTTGTCTTTGGATCAAAACATCTGTATCCTTTGGTCTCTGTACTATAACCAATAAAAATCATTTTACTTGCCTTTGCATCCCATTTCTTGGCTTTTTCTTTCGGAGTATGGACCATTACTTCACAACCGAAGACTCTCATATGAGTAATATCAGGTTTCTTACCACTCCACTTCTCTTCCAGTCTTGATGCTTGAACCAAGCTGGTTGTCAACCGAAGCTTTAAATTCCTAGAATTGATCGAACACGTCAGATGTCTTACTTATTATATAAACATATACTTTCCTGGAGAAATAGTCAACGAAAGTGACAAAGTAGCGACCTCCTCCAAGAGATGGTACCTCCATGGGTCCACAGACATCCGAGTGTATCAGTTCTAGCTTGGCTTGAGCTCGGGAACCTTGAGAAGGTAAAGGAAAAGGATTTCTGGACTGTTTTCCTTCTTAACACGTAACACAAATAACTTTCTCTTTATTTATTAGTTTGCACCCCAGTGGTAACTTTTGGTATATATATTTTTTTTAAATCTTCAAAATTATGATGTGCCATCCTTTGGTGCCAATTGCCGTAAATACTTAGCTATAATTTTCTTTTGATGCAGATAATTATGCCGGAATGCCCGGCTCCCTGTACGTATTCAATCTGTACATATTATTTATTGTCTTAGCCGCTGCCACTGTTTCATTGTTTCTATTGACAATCTTGCAGCCTTCTGTGTCAAAATTCACCTGGCACCCATTTTTAATGATCTGGCTTACTGAGAGCAGGTTGGTGGCAAGCTCTGGAACATATAACACGTTCTTTATCTTTATTTTATTCACCCCACCATCCTTATTCATCACATTCAGGTCTACGTCACCACACGCCTTCACAAACAGTTTCTTATCATCAGCAACCCTGATAGTACTGACCGGAGGTGGAGTCTCGTCATAAAGCCAGTCTCGGTGCATCGTTAAATGCATAGACGCAGCAGAATCCACATACCAGCCATGATCATTGTTTGTGGCAGTCGCAGAGAAGACAGCAACATAACCGGTGCTCTCATTAGACTCCTGTGCCTTCTCTTTCTTAAAACGACAGTATTTCTTGACGTGACCTATTTTGTTGCACGCAAAGCACCTTGGACCTCTAGTTGTCTTATTTGTCTTATCAGAAGCTTGTCTGGCAGACTGCGTCGGATATGCTTTATTTCGATTGACATATAATGCAGTAGACTCGGAGTTCCTCACATCTTGAAGAAGCTTAGTCTTCACAGAATCGGCTGTGACTGCCGTACCGGAGCTTTCGAGGGCCATAATCATTGGTTGATATACTTCAGGTAGACCAGCGAGCAAAAGAGTGCCCAACCATTCGTCATCTACGTGAAACCCAATGTTTCGTAACTTATGTGCCGTCGACATTATCTTGTTGACATAATCCTCAACATTCTGACAACTTTTGAGCATCGTGGTTATCAAATCTCTCAAAAGACCAACTCGGCGAGTCAACCCCTTATCATCGAAAGCTTTAGCTAAGTTATTCCACACTTCTTTTGCACTCGTTGCTTCTTGGATGTGTACGAAGTTTATAGGATTAACTAGTAAAATAATTTCGAATGATCCTTTTTATTGCACAATACACAAGCTTGATCATTATTCGCGGAGCTTGCAGCGACGTTGCTGCTGGCTAAAAATGCCTTATATGTAGTTTTAGCGGGTTGAGCTGGTGTATTGACAATTGGTTTGCTGACCGTACTACTGTTGGATCTTTCCAAAATCTTCACTTGATCTTGTACGAATGAAACAAATGAACCATATTTAGGAAACTCCTCGTCCCGAATGGTCATTTCAAAGTTTTGTAAAACCTGTGAGTCGGTTTTTCTTAAAGCGCAGTTCAAGAAAATAAAATCCGTTAAATCCGGAATTCCTAACTGCTTCAGTGCAGCAATGGACGCGGAATACTTCTCAATGAAGTTGTTAAGACTGCTGGAATTAAATGTGCATGGCTTAAGATCAAGCACATTATTCAGGTAATAAGTACCTAAGGCGCGTTTATCCTGATATTTTTTGACAAGACTGTCCCAAATTATGGAGTACGTTTCACCATTAGGCACTATGCCAGCAGTTAATTTCAAAGCGTTGTTAGTTAACTTGCTGACAAGATATTGCACACGTTGCGAGTCAGACAACTGGTTATTATTATGAATATTAGCCTTAAATGTTTCATAAAATATTGGCCAATTTTCAGTCCGGCCATCAAAGGACGGCAGTTCGATAGGCGGGAGTTTGACAGCTCGGAACCCGTCGCCGCGGCTCGCAGATGAGGTAGCTTGCGGGGATGTTTTAGAAATATTATTGCGAGCGCGCTTTATTCGCGAATACATATCCTCGAACGAATCTAAGGCGGCGTAATCGGGGTCAGAGCCAGGAATTAGTGACATTGTACATTTATTAATGTCGTCAAGAATCGCTTCGAAATTCGAACGCAGGTCGTCGATTGTTTCGCTATCAGCCATGAAAGCTTCATTACTTCGTGATTCGAAATTCGATATTTTTTTAGACGCATCGTAAATTCGAGAAACACGTTCGAAAATCTTTTCTTCCTTAGATTTTAATAGCTTTATTTTATTTTCTAATTCAGATTTTGACATATTGACAGCATAAAATGCAAATGTCAAATTCTAAACATATGAAAATCAAAAACAAACAATATGAAAGCGGAAAAAATATGAAATGAGCGGTTTAAATATACGAAATGCGTATGAATATGTCTGTGCCGACCAAATTACGTCGACCACAGACGAGCGGTAAATGAATATGTCTGTGTCGACCAAAAATTACGTCGACTACAGACGAGCGGTAAATGAATATGTCTGTGTCGACCAAAAATTACGTCGACTACAGACGAGCGGTAAATGAATATGTATACGCGGTTCAATTACGGGTTCGAAAAGGACCAAAAAATGCTTACGCAATAAGTGCTTACGCAATTTAGAATTTTGAGGAAAGGTTGCCGATAGCTGGAGGCGCTAGGAAATATTAATAAAGTGTTCTAAATAAATAATTTAGAGCTCGCAGGAGACTTACCTTTGAACTATGGAATGCAGCGGTTCTTGAAATATAATTATATTCGTGTTTGTATCTCCAGGCGGGTGATAGTTACGGCGGCGGTAACACTTTATTGCAACGATTCCTCTTTTGCGGCTTTTTAAACGAGATTTTAAAAATCTTCCGTTTTCGTTGACAAAATGATATAGACTGACTTTTCTGTTTTCTTGACGTATTAAAGAGAATGAATGTAGGTGGCCAGCAAGTCACCTGCTGACTATGAAAGAAAATAGTTTAGGCCGAAAAGGAATTTAGCGCACTAGCGCCACCATCTTTAATTCTGTAAATGCTAAATGTAAATTGTAGACCAACATTACATAAATGCTAGATGCAAGACTCTAGTATAGAATATTTTCTCGTGCTGTTTTAAATGCTTTTGTTTCAAGATTTCGTAATTTTATTTTTCGAATAAACATTTTTTGCCACAGGCGTCAAACACTGTGCTCGCTACATTATACCTCCTCGCTACAAATCCCGAAAAGCAGAATAAGCTCAGAGAAGAGGTGTTGAGCAAGCGGACTCGGAAATACCTCAAAGCCTGCTTGAAAGAATCCAGGAGAATGCTGCCCGTAGTCATTGGCAACGTGAGGCTGGTGGCTAAAGACTACAACCTACTTGGCTACAACGTTCCTAAAAACGTAAGTGAGCTCTCCTAAAAAAAATAGTTTTTTCTAAGGGACTCTGTAACTCCTCAGGCAAAATATACATATATTTCAGAATTAGTAAAATTTACTTTCGAGAGGTGAGGTTCGAACCAACGTATCCTTGCTCATAGAGCATGGATAGAGGCATCTAGCCTTGTAAGACATTGCATATACCCGAGAAAGAGAGGTTTCTACTAAGTGGCCGAGTGGTTTAGGCATCAGCATCAAAAGCTGACATTTCGTGGGTTCGAACCGCGGACATTGGTAAACTAGGGGTCTCCTTTGGCAGTGTGTTAACATCATGCAGCCTTTTATTGAAACCGAGGATTGAGGTGCAGATTTTTAGCCAAACCGTGAGCATTATTTGATTACAATATCTAATTTTAAACGTAATATTTTTTTAAGAAAAGTTCAGTGAGAAGTAATGTACTTTAAAATTATTAGCGCTTGACAATGACAGTCCGCAGCCAGTCGCAGTGTTTGACAACTAATATGTTTTCAGATTTAAATATTTATCACACGAGTTACTCACGTAATTTAAGTCGATAATTGCTCGACATGTTTCGATCCATTTAGAGGAGGATTTTGGTCGCGGATACTCCATGATGAGAATCCTCTAAATGGATCGAAACATGTCGAGCAATTATCGACTTAAATTACGTGAATAACCCGTGTGATAAATATTTAAATATGTTTGAGTCTCACGTTAGTTATAATTCTATGTTTTCAGAGTCTAGTACTCTTTGCGCACCAGTACATGTCGGGTATGACACAGCACTACCCTCAACCAGACGCGTTCATCCCGGAAAGATGGCTGACGGACAAAGAGGACCTTCTCTACCACGGCCACACACATCCCTTCGTCACAGCCACATTCGGCTTTGGGGTCCGAATGTGTATCGGTAATATGGCTTGCAATTCGAATATTCGAAAAATGTTGATACTCGGTCTATTTTAGTATTACAAACAAAGAGCGGAATTTTCATAGCGAAAATCTAACTGTGAAAGGGTAAAAACTATTTTATCGACTTGTCGATGTTATGGAATAGCCCGACTTAAAATATTATTCTACAGCATTTGACCTGTTTTACAAGTACATTACATTTCGATATTATAATAAATCATGTCAGGCGTCAACACTTTTATATTGATATCGCATGTGCTCAAATCACTTATGAAAACTTAAGTGACATAAATAGCATAATTATGTGACGCTGTCATGACTTAATTCAATATCAAAATTCAAGTTACTTATCTAAGAGGTCAAATGCTACAGAAGAATCTTTTAGTTGGTAATGGATTATTTCTTAACATCGATAAGTAGATAAACTAGTCTAGTCTGACAGTTAGATTTTCGCTACGGAAATTCCGCTCCTTGGTAATGACAATAAATATCTACCACGATTTTTAGGGTTGTTCAAAAAATTATAGTTGGAAATTTCGCTAGCCGATAATATTGTTCGCCCCTTTTGGTATTATGGGCATATTGATAAGCAATCCGCTTGCAAAGTTAGGAGACATTTATGAAAAAGGGGGTAAACCTTTAAAACTCGTTTCCAGGTCGTCGCATCGCACAGCTGGAAATGGAGACAATAATATCAAAGATCATAGAAAACTTCGAGTTGGACTGGCCCAGCAGTGAACCTCTCAATATAGCTCCTACCTCGCTCAACTATGTTACTGAACCTTTCCACTTTACTTTTAAGGACCTCAAATAATATTCTAGATGTCTGAACTTCTGACCACCGGCCTTAGCACAGTTGTGTTAGCGACTCGCAGCTACCCATTTCCCAAACACAAAGTTATCGTCAGTTGCAATATGAATGAATGTAACCGCCAAAATGACGAAATTGAGTTAAGTATACAGTACGACTGCAAATATATCCCGCTCTATCGAATGGTGTACCTATATCAAATGTTGATATCTAAAAATTATGCAGTTTTATTAATGAAATAAAACTATGAAAACGGATAAACTCGCGTATATTAACTAATCTTAACTTCATTCCGACGTATCAAACACTTTACAGGGTTCGTGGTCTGCGGATGACTGACAATGGAGGAAATTTGATAGATCTACCTCCATCAAAATAAGAAAGATAATATGTTTTCATAGTTTCATTTCATGAGTAATCCTCGTGGTAACCGAAGACAGTTTTATTAAGTTATTTTTTTTACGTTTGTAAAGGTTTGCGTAATGGTATGTGTGAATGTGTATTTAATCAATATACAATTTTAATTAATATTATCATTTTTCTTCGTTTTACCCTAAGTGCATACTTAATACCTACACCATCAGCCAAATGTAGTAGCGAATTAGCCAAATCATACAAATGGACGCGAGGCTTTAAGAGGAAAATACCCATAATCGCGGGCTAGCGATCGCAGTAGCGTGTCCAATATCACAACTAGCGAAGGAGTGAATTTCTGTTCCGGTTCTGAATTTTTATGGCAAGTAACGAAAATTCCCGGTTCCGGTACTGTAGGTAGGTACTTGTATATAAAGACAGAACCGGTATCGCACCCTAATGACAACGTTGCTGCCCATCATCAATCTTCTATAAACGTCAGCGACATTTCAATCCCTTGTACGACTTTTATGACACCCACTGAAAGAGGGGTGGTGATAAAATGTATTCTTATTGTCATCATCACGCGGCCTACATCACATCATCACTCATCAGCCTTTATCAGTCCAGCTGGACAGCGGCCTCTACGCTTATTGACGTATTAACCTTTTGACACCACGTCAAATACGAAAAATGTCACTCACACGCCACGTCAACAAAATGTCAAAATTGAAATTGAATTTTACGCACATGCATGTAGGTCTATATTTCTCTGTGGACCAAGACTTATATATCGGTCTTTGGCGTTGAACCTGCGGTTCCAGTATGTCAGTCGGTGGCGTCCAAAAGGTTAAGGTCATGCAGAATTTTTTGTACGAGTTGAAAACAAGTCGATAGGTGGCTTCTGGTTCTTAAGAATTTACGTGGTGAAAACCTAATTTGTATGTCCCAGGATGCTTGGCCAAGTTGCCAATCACTAGCGCTTAGTAGCGTATCGTAGTTTTCCCTCTCTGTCACTCTTTCATATTAGTGGGACAAAGACAGTGAGCTGCCTTTCGTTTACGATTGATGATTAAGCGTTAGCGATTGGCAACTTGGCTAAGCACCCAGAACCGTTAACTTTCGCAATGTCCTCGGGCGTCTTTCCGCCCCCGTTTTCCCGAACGCTGTATGACCCATTAGGAGGTAAATGTCGGTCTACATATTGATCGCATAAGAACGTCAAAACAGAATCATTTCAAAGTAAGCACATAGTTGAAAATTGCATCACCTCAAGGTTCTGTTCCGGAGCATGTGCTCCACATCCTATCTCAAAGATCATCTAAAAAGCCATTCTAATAAATATCATCTCTAAGGCAATACCCTAAAGTTCCTTTCCAAATGCCTAATAAAGCCTTTTCGAGAGAAAAAGTACATAGGAAATTAAACTCTGAAATGTTAACGTAAGGTCTGGATTGGAATGAAACTTTGAGAAGGATTATAAGAAATGGTAATTGTTACAATGAAACGTGCGCTTTTTGGCACTGTACTCGTTATTTTGAGGCACAGATCTATGAAGGATTAGAGGCGGGAAAAGTATTTGCGAAGTGAATAATTTAATCAATCAAGTGCCCAGGGCCCCCATCTTCAGGGGGGGCCCCGAAAGATCGACAACTTTCCTCACATTTATTCTCACGTTTACTTTCCTTCCGAAAGGGGCCCCAAAATCGATGGGTGCCCAGGGGCCCCCCATAGTTAAAGACGGCATTGATCAAACGCCTTGATTTTTGAGATACTATTGTTACATAATATAAGAGTGTTGACATGTAGCCACAGTTACATGAGGTATTTCAGTAGATACGGTACAAACAGAGACACTCTTAACTGTACATCTGTGGACCATATTAAAATAGACATAAGATCTACCAATGTATAGCTATCAGTGAAGGCATGTTCACTATTTTTGAACGCTTCGAACGCTACGATATATTTGATGGCGACTTTACAAAAGACGAAACCGAGAGACGACCATTATTGCATTGTATGAAGTCACATTAAAGTAAATAAAACAATATTATATTTTCACAAAACTACTCTGAAATGGTCTAAATCATTTCAAAATCAGGGATGACATGAGATGTGACGTCACCAACTTCGAATAACCTGTCGTTTAGTTTTTTTTATAAGCTATTAGAATTGCTATTTGCTGGTCGTAGGACCTCTTGCAGGGTCCGCCTGGATAGCTACCATCGTCTTAACCGTTATTAATCTGCCGTTAAATAGTTAGTACTGTGTTTCGGTTTGGGGGTAAGATAGCCGGTGTAATTACTGGCATAGAAGCGATCCATCTAAGTCCTCAGGGTAGGCAGCCAAAAGGAGATTTTTTGGTCACATGTCCATGGGCCTCAGTTTTTGCTTTCCATCAGGTGGGCTGAGAGCTCAGTAAAGTTGTCTACATTCGTCACATAAATTGATACTAATTTTCCCTAAAGGTTTTGTTGGTATTACCGTCGCTTCGTTACTACTGATTTAAAACCAAACATGCAATTTAGCTAATTTCAAGTTTATAGAATATTTTCATTAAATTCTATTACATTTATTTATTATTCTAGACATTAAAAAAATACACAATTATAATAAAAACAAAACCAAAATCACAAAATACCATAATACCAACCTATACTTTACTAAAGAACCTTAAAGCTAAAACAATTTAAACACCAATCAGTCAAATAACCCACCCCGCAACATTCCCGGTGCAAAGGTGCCTAACAAACTAGCAGCATTTCCGGGCTAACTAATTTTATTTAGATTTTTTATTTAGCTAATTAATTTTAGAAAATGAAAGAAACTAATTATGAATGTTCTTTCTGGGACACACCATACATTACTCGATATGACATAATATATAATCTGCTTACTGTCACGTAAACGTGTTCAAGTGGCTTATTCGCAACATTTCTCTTAATCTTGAGGTCAAGATGACCTGCCAAATTTGACCTCGATATAGCAATTCATCCTATTTTTCAACCAAATTCAAAAAGCAGAAGGAAGCTTAAAGACAGACTTTTTGATGTTTTATTGATCAAACCATGCATCCTACATATTGTGTATTTAAATAGTATTAAAGCGGGTGTTTTATTTGTAGGATTTCCTATGAAAATTTCTAATTTTGCTCGTGAGTATATTTTATTATTATTAACGACTTAACTTATAAAAAAAAAAAATTTTATCTCTACACATACTGTTGCTATGACATTTTTAAGCTTCTGTCAAATTTTAGGAAAGTTTTTGTTGACTATTTTTCGTCGAACGGTTTGCTTCATTCATTAATTTGTAACTATTGGGCCTGCTACCGCGAACACCGAAATTCGTAAATTTCGGAAATTCATCTTTGTCACTCCAACGAAGGCCTCATTAGAGTGACAGAGGAAAATCCCCGAAATTTTCGAACTTCGGTGTTCGCGGTAGCAGTAGGCTAGATGCCTTTAAACATTTTGCCTAGTGATGTGCCGTTACCGTAATTTACGAGAAATTAGAGAATCTTGTGGTAACTTTCTCGGTAAGATTACCAATATCGGTAATTAATGAGAAAGTTGTCTAAATACACACATTTTCATTATTATTTTTCCAGGATAGTATTTAGTTGACTAGCCATGACTTATGTAGAAATTTTCAAAAACATCCGTGGGCGGGAACTAGTTTATTACCAAAATTACGGTAAATTACGGGCGTAAATTACCGAAAATTCTCTCCGTGAAAGTTCTCAGGTAAACTTTAATGTTTTCAATGATATTTTTAATTTTTTATCATCATCATCATATCAGCCGAAAGACGTCCACTGCTGAACATAGGCCACCCCCAAAGATTGCCACAATGACCGGTCCTGCGCCACCCGCATCCAGCGGACTCCTGAGACCTTCACCAGGCCATCGGTCCAACTTGTGGGGGGCCTACCCATGCTACGCCTTCCGGTACGTGGCCGCCACTCAAGAACCTTCCCGCCCCAACGGCCATCGGTTCTACGCGCAATGTGCCCCGCCCACTGCCACTTCAGTTTAGCGATTCGGAGAGCTATTTCGGCTACTTTAGTTCTGCTGCGGATGGTCTCATTTTTAATCCGATCACGCAGAGAGACTCCTAGCATAGCCCTCTCCATAGCCCTTTGGGTGACTTTGAGCCTTCTTATGAGGCATATTGTAAGCGGCCACGTTTCAGTACCGTATGTCATCACTGGCAACACACACTGATTAAAGACTTTCGTCTTCAAACACTGCGGAATATTGGACGAAAATATGTGTCGTAGCTTCCCGAACGCTACCCAACCGAGTCGGATTCGACGATTGACCTCTTTCTCAGCCTCTGTAGCCTAGTTGGTAGTGACCCTGCCTACGAAGCTGGAGGTTCCGGGTTCGAATCCCGGCGAGGGCATTCTTTGTGTATTTATTTATCACAAATGTTTGTTCCTTGGTCATGGCTGTGTATGTATCTAAGTATCTATACGTATCTATCTATTATATATATCGTCGCCTGGTACCCACAACACAAGCCTTAATTGAGCTTACCGTGGGACTAGGTTGATTTGTGTAAGATGTCCCAAGATATTTATTTATTTATTTATTTATTTATTTCTCGAAGTTGGACCTACCTAACTGAATAGTTTGCCCTCCTAGGTATATATATTCGTCTACAACTTCGAGTGTAAATTCTCCGATTATTACGGGAGTTGGTGCTACATTCGTAGCTACGTTGGTGTTACGTTGGAATTCGACATGATTTTCGTCTTATCCATGTTCATCCTAAGACCAACTCGCTCGGAGGCTTTACTGAGGTCAACGAGCATAGTACTTCAAGTCCTCCAAGGTCTCAGCCAAGACTACTATATCGTCAGCGAATCGAAGGTGAGTGAGGTACTCGCCGTTTATGTTGATACCCAGCCTTCTCCAGTCCAGAGTCTTAAAGACATCATCCAGTGCAGCGATAAACAGCTTATGGGAGATGACATCTCCTTGCCGAACTCCCCGCTGCAGCAGAATAGGCTTCGACCTCTGGTCTTGGAGTCGGACTGACATTGTGGCGCTCTCGTATAAACACTTCAGCACCTCGATATAGCGGTAGTCGACTTGGCACCGTTGGAGAGACTGTAGTACTGCCCAGGTTTCGATCGAATCGAAGGCTTTCTCGTAGTCCACAAACGCTAAACAGAGGGGCAGGTTATATTCTTCGGTCTTCTGTATAACCTGGCGAAGCGTATGGATGTGGTCTACGGTACTAAAGCCTCTTCGGAAACCGGCTTGTTCGGGAGGCTGGAAGTCATCAAGCCTGCGTGCAAGACGATTCGTAATGACTCTTGAAAACAGCTTATAGACATGGCTCAGAAGTGAGATGGGTCGGTAGTTCTTCAATAAAGCGTTGTCACCTTTTTTGAAGAACAGTACCACCACACCTTTGTTCCATGCCTTTGGCGTTCTCCCTTCCAGTAAGACGGAATTGAACAACTTGAAGGGCCGTAAGGATCGGTTCCGTCCTCCCAAGGCGCCTTGTTATTTTTGAGCTGTTCAAGAGCCATTCTAATCTCGCACAGGCTGATGTCCGGGATGTCTTCTGTATAGTGTCGGGTCAGTCTAGCTCTGAGGTCTTCCGCTAGATCAACTTCAGGTCTGCTAGTTGACGTGTACAGCTGTCCATAAAAACCCTCTATCTCACTCAGCAGCTCAGATCTGGATGTGACGATTCTACCATCCTCAGTCTTTAATTTGGCGAGCTGGCTTTGCCCAACAGACAGATCCCTTGCAAAAACTTTAGAGCCTTTGTTCCGCTCGATGGCTTCTTCTATACACTTGGTACGGAATTGGCGCATATCGCGTTTGAGGGACTTAGAGATCTGTCTGTTGAGCTGCCGGTATAAAGTCGCATCAACTGAAACTTCAAACTTCTGTCAAAAGCAAAAGTCAGTCGTTTCAATGACAATTTTTTGAGGCTGGATCCTTTTTGCTAAACTACGTCCAAATAAAAAACTGGAATCTGTTCTACGTTAGGGGACACAATTATTTTCCCCACCATAACTACCTGAACCTAACAAAAGATACGGGCCAATCACGAAACATCCAAACTCAGGACAATGACATAGCCTAGCTTCTAATTAAGCCAGCCTTACACCTGTAAGTTCTTACGTAAGTTGTAGGGACGGAGCTATACTAAGGAATGAGATAGTGATATTCACCTCTCATTCCTTAGTATAGGTCCGTCCCTACAACTTACGTAAGAACTTACAGGTGTACGAGCGCTCTTAGATAGTATTTACAATCACCGCTAAACCTTTTAAATTTTACCTGCAAGTGCTACCTTAGATAACACGATGAGTAACAAAAGATCTTATGATTTACGAGCACAGTAACAAAATTACCACATAAATAGATGCCTGAGCCAGATAACATTAAAATACTTATTTGAAAGTACCACGTGAATCGATAAAATAATTTAACATCATAAATGTTTAAGAAAAAACGTGTGAAATAACTTTCGTTAAGAAAACAACACGAAAAATAATAAAAAGTTTGAAAACACGATATTTGTAAACAAATTTTAAACATGACCAAACATTCTTAAGCGGTAAGTTACCGAGAAATTTCCGTAATTTACCGTAATTTCCATCGATGAGAATTACCGTAAATGCGTAATTTACCGACGGCACATCACTAATTTTGCCGCTTCAACACATTCTTAATACAATATGAGAATAGCGACATTTCCTTCATGTCCCACTAAAGGTTGGTATTTCGGAACTATTTGCTAACTATGGGTAATTTTCTATGCTAAATTGGTTTAGTTTACAGGAAAACCTCTAAGAAGTCTTTAGTATTTTCAAATATCGTAATTTTCCACGCGAACCTAAGTAGCACTTGACCGGTTTTTTTTTATATTTCTAACAGTATTATAGATAGACTGATGACCTGGTGAAGGTCACAGGAGCCTGCTGGATGCGGGTGGCGCAAGACCAGTCATTGTGGCAATCATTGGGGGAGGCCTATGTTCAACAGTTGACGTCTGTCAGCTGATAAGATGATGATGATGAGTATTAAAATACACGTTAGGCTTAATATTAGTACTAACACAACGACTGTATGACCTTTAGTCAAAACTAGTTCAAGTCAATTACAATCTAGACTAGAGAAGACACCACACAGTAAATAAAGAGAAACAGTATGTCATCTTACTCTGAGAATTATTCATTTAAGATTCCTTAACCTCTCAGCTGTTGAAATTTGAATATTATACAAGCTTCATTTGTATTACGAGGAGCCCGTTTCTCGAAAGCTTGTAACTTGTGTAATACAAGTGGAAGTCTCTTTTTAACACTATTAATTTGATAAGGATGTGCTCAAGCGCCATATGAAAAACTGCGCCATTGAGCCATCACAGTGGGAGGAGCAGGCCACCAATCGTCCTGGGTGGAGATCTTTGGTTAGGAAACAAACTAACTTGTTTGAATCCCGACGTCGTACAGAACTGGACGACAAGAGGGATAAGCTGACAGCCCGACCACCAGCGGCAATCAGCTATAACTATGTGAATGGTGTTCTCTCGTGCCCGTTGTAGAGATGGGTAGGGGTGGGTAAATACCCGGTATTTACCCAAAGTACCCGGTAAATACCCATAAATACCCATTTGGGTGGGTAAAAACTATTACGAATTAAATTTTAAATAAAAACTATAAAAATGTATTGCCATGAATTATCTTTGCATCACGTTATATTGTTTTATTATCTTATTATTTTTAAACAAATCTAAGCGGCACTAATACACATATAACAATAATAAAGAGTTAAACATCAATCAAAATTCCGACCATTGATCCACATGGTATTGAAACTGCACCTATATAGAAAAATTGTTTAAAAAGTACTTCTTACAAGCAGCTGTATTGAACCTAGTGGTATTTATTTAAAATGCACATCAGTTGTCATATTATAAAACAATCGTCTACTTCTTGTCAAACAGCTGCCTTGAACCTCGAGGTATTTAAAATGCACGTCTATTCTTACCTAACAGCCAATCAGAAGGCGGGTAGCTTAACTGTTGATTATTTATGATGATTTTATAAGTTTGATTAAAGTGCTTCCGGGAGTAGGGCCTTCTGGTCACTTGCCAAAGCTGCCGAGAGAAACTTTTGTCGGTCGTCCCTGCCACCACTGCGAAATGCTGACGGTAATCTGGTCCATAGTGCAAAAGAGAAAGCCGATCTTCTTGGTGCTCTTTTTGCCTCGAACTCGACTGTGAGCGATGACGGCAGCATTATACCGCCTACCATCCCGCGGTGCGTACACTCCATGCCAGAAATTCGCATCTCCCAGAAATATGTTCGGCGGGAGTTGCTGTCGTTAAACGTTCACAAGTCGAGCGGGCCAGACGGCATACCTGCAGTGGTGCTTAAACGTTGTGCTCCTGAGTTGTGTCCTGTGTTAACGCGTCTCTTCGCTCTTTCCAGTATCAAACGGGAAGTTCCATCTTCGTGGAAGACGGCCCTTGTGCACCCTGTTCCAAAAAAGGGAGACAGATCGGATCCATCGAATTATAGGCCTATCGCTATCACCTCCCTTCTCTCTAAGGTCATGGAGCGTATAGTTAACGCTAAGCTCCTTGGTTACCTAGAAGAACATGATCTTATAAGTGACCTCCAGTATGGCTTTCGCCACGGTCGCTCTACCGGTGATCTTCTAGTTGTACCTCACTCACCGCTGGGCCTCAGCCATTGAGAGTCAAGGCGAGGCTTTGGCAGTCAGCCTAGATATAGCGAAGGCGTTCGATCGGGTCTGGCATAGGGGCCTCTTGTCGAAGTTGCCATCTTATGGACTACCCGAGGGATTATGCAGATGGATTGCTAGCTTTTTGTCCGGCAGACGCATTCGTGCCGTAGTAGACGGTAGCTGCTCTGATAGCATGGACATAAACGCTGGCGTCCCGCAAGGCTCTGTGCTATCCCCAACACTGTTCCTTCTGCATATCAATGACATGTTGTCTATCGGCGACCTCCATTGCTATGCGGATGACAGTACTGGGGATACTTTTTACACAGGCCGTGCTAATATCCCTCGCTCTGTGGTACTGGAAAGTCGCGGAAAACTTGTGTCTGACATCGAGAACACTTTATCTAGAGTCTCGTTATGGGGTCGGGATAACCTAGTCAGGTTCAACCCCACAAAGACACAAGTTTGCGCGTTTACCGCAAAAAAAAACCCCATTTACTGTGGCTCCAGAGTTCCAAGACACAGCTCTTACCATGTCAGGGAGTATTGAGATCCTCGGAGTCGACATTTCCAACGACGTCCAATTCCGATGTCACCTAGAGGGAAAAGCTACGCTGGCATCCAAAAAGCTCGGTGTGCTCAATAAAGCGAGGGGATACTTTACTCCGGGGCAAAGACTTCTGTTATATAAGTCGCAAGTCAGACCCCATATGGAGTATTGCTGTCACCTCTGGGCAGGAGCACCTGTATACCAGCTTGCACCCTTCGACTCGGTTCAGAGACGAGCTGTCCGAATAGTCGACGATCCCAGACTCACAGGCGGTATTGAACCCTTAAGTCTAAGGAGAGACTTCGCCTCCTTATGTGTGTTCTATCGTCTGTACAATGGGTTGTGCTCTGAAGAACTGTTCGACATGATGCCAACGTCCACTTTTCATCATCGCACCGCTCGCCACCGACTGGGCGCTCATCCTCACACCTTGCAACCTAAATGGTCGCGCACCGTGCGGTTTCAGAGGAACTTCCTCCCTCGGACGGTCCGTCTGTGGAATGAGCTCCCTGCCGAGGTTTTCCCGTTGGACTACAGTATGGGGTTCTTCAAAAGAAGAGTGTACAAGTTCTTATTGGGTCGGCAACGCGCATGTGACACCCCTGGGGTTGCAGGCGCCCATAGGCTACGGTGACTGCTTTCCATCAGGCGGTCCGTATGCTTGTTTGCCACCGACGTAGTATATAAAAAAAGTGTAAGACAATTGTATTCGAAGATTTTGTTACCAATATATAATAATTTAAACATTATCAACTCTTTATTTTAATGTTCCTATTCTGTTTTATTTACTCCACCTATAGTCTAGCCTTCCAAAAAATATTAGTAAAGCTTACATTTAGCACATTATTACATTACTATCAAACTATACCCCGCACCCAGCATACTAAATTTATATTTAGTAAGAATTCAGATAGTTAATTGATTTAGAAAACCTTACAAAGAATGAATCAAAGTAAAAGAATACCAAAAACCTTAATTAAAATACGTTTTACATTCTAAAAAGTTTATACCCACTCATTCGAGTGTAAACGGGTAAATACGGGTGCATTGGGTAAAAACCCGGTAAATACCCGGTATTTACCCGCGGGTTTTTACCCACTACCCATCTCTAGCCCGTTGTGTACACGGGTCTTTATTAACAAGATCGGCTACGTCAGCCACACGAGAGCACATGAGCGTCAACATAGGAGTTGAAGCAGTCGCCGTGGCCGAAATCGGTCAGGAGCATATATATATAATTTGATAAGGACTTCCGCTTGTATTGCTAGTTACAAGCTTTCGAGAAATAGGCCCCAGGGTGCTTAGACAAGTTGCCAATCGTTAACGTTTAATCGTCAATCGTAAACGTAAGGCTGCTAACTGTCTTTTTCGCACTAATATGAAAGAGTGACAGAGAGGGAAAACTACGATACGCTACTAATCGTTAGCGATTGGCAACTTAGCAAAGCATCCAGCAGTGTTATTCACTAAGGAAACCGCCTTGCTAACAGCGCTGTGTCAGCGCTGCGGCAGCGTCGAGCCTAAAAATGGTATTCACTAATGCACTTTAAACGACACTAGCCCTCGGCAACGAATGCGGCGTGAGCTGGAACCACACTGCGTCGATAGTTACTGCCCACAGTTCGACGACGAGCTGTTCTACGCTAGTGAATACCGTTTTTCGCAGCGCTGCGCTCTACGTCGAAGTGAAGGCTGTCTCGTCGTCGAGCTCGTTGACGAACGCAGCGTTGAATGTGTGAATAAAAGAATAGCATAGCTGTAGTCGTACGATGAGTTGGAAAGTAAAGGATACGTTAGGTTTTACTCGATACATAAAGCATTCTATCGCTCTCGATCGCGATGGCCTGCAGCCCTACCATGACTTTGAGAGTAACATAAGGTTTTACTCGATAAGTAAAGCAGGCCATTGCACTTGCTCCAATATGTTGGTACGAGCACGATAGAATGCTTTACGTATCGAGTAAAACCTAACGTATCCTTTACATTCCAACTCATGGTACGGCTACTGGTAATACATAATTATATAGTCTGCCGTGTGGTGACGGCAGTAAGAATACATTTGTCACCACCCGAACTCCTCCTGCGGGTGTCGTAAGAGTCGACTAAGGGATTGAAGTGTCACTGACCACTATTTGATAAAAGTTTGATGATGGGCAGCAGCGTCATCATAGTGGACACATTACTGCGATCGCCAGTCCGCTTGCCCAGCGTGGCGATTATGGGCATTTACCTCCTAATGCGTCTATACGCATAGTTAATAGGTGAGGTCTACGTCCTGCAGTGGACTATCATTTTTTATTTATTTAATTTTATTCATAATAATTAACACAGCATGACAGATAAACCTAAGAATAGGCTGACGATGAAAGGGTGTCCCAAAAATTACGCAAGATTTGAATTTTATGAAAATGCACACCTTTTCACCAATTTCTATTTTACTCCTTGACATATACAGTAGTACACAGAATAGAGTTAAGTATTATAATAGTAAATCACCCTGCAGCCCCATTAACTTAGACGAAAAACTGTTTGTCTCTATTTTCTGGCCGTTTTCCCTTCATTTTAGTGAATCCCAAATATTGCGATTTATCATAATTGATTTGTTTTTATGGGGTTTTTTATAGTAAAAGTATCAGTAAGCTCTCGATCACCCATAGTTTGAATAAGATGATTCCACACTGCAGCAACGAAATTTAGCTATAGGTATAAATATATGCAAATTTCATAGAATATTTGAACAAAAGAGTGGCATGTCTTTTAATTTCTCGGCGTGCTTTACCATACTAAACCCTATTCCTTGTACTTTATGATTAAATCAAGAAATAAAAAAATTAATAAGAAATAAGTGTATTTCATCGATTTGAAATCTTGCGTTATTTTTGAGGCACCATTTATAATGTTTAGCAGTAACAGCTACCGCTTTATGTGTTGAGTAGAAGCTAAGTCAAATGTAACCGATACTGGCGAACTCATGGTACGGCTACTGATTCTTTGACTGTGTGCTTGGGTTGCACCTGTCGCCGCTACTAATCCTACCTACAGGTATCGGCACGAGAGTTGAGGTGAATGATTACACACACATCCAAATGAAGTACTAATTGCAAAAATGAATGAATGACTTGCGTCAAAATATTGAAGCAAATCTCTTGAACAAACTTTTTGGTCAATCTTACAGTTGCAATTGGGTTTGCTGACAGTACGAAAAAAGAACACGAATTTCAAATTCCCCGTGTGTTTACATGACATGTTGATGTGTGCGTGACCTCAACTCTCGTGCTGATACCTATTCCTACATAAGCATGTACACTGTACAATGTACAGTCGACGTCTAAGATATTATTACGTTTTAGGTGCCAATAATATATTTACACGGCGTTATTGCCTTGACATTAAGGTCGTGTAAGTATATTTTTGGCACCTACATAATGATATATTTAACGTCGACTGTACCTTGTCATGTAAGCTTATGATGGTACCGTGTTTTATAGTTTATCATTGTTGCCGTCAGGTTCTAACAAGTATGCAAGTGCGAAAGTGACGAGTAGCACGATAAACGGTAAACGCGTGACCATCATAAGCCACATGATTTCATGCTTGGCATCAGACATTAACAAAAATTATATTATTGGCTTCGTTTACTGGACACTCAGTTTTGTATATTCCTTAAATACTCCTGTTAATGTCCCAAATAAATCAAATAATAATAATAAATTATATAGTATAATAATAAATTAGATAGCTGGTATCTAAATTATATACCTACCACATCACACACATCGTCAACCTATCCCATAATTAATCGCCACGCTGGACAAACGGGCTGACGATCGTAGTAGTATCCAATATAGTCAAACTATTCTTTATTCAAGTAAGCTTATTAATAAGCATTTTCGAATCGTCTGACATTATCAAGAGAGAGAAAAAATGTACTATACTTAAATACTATAAATCTACTATAAAGACGCTGATGCCCACCAAACAAAGTTTTGCCATCTAAAAAAGTTTTTAATAGTATACAAGGTGGCCAAATTATGTGCTTATTCCAGTCACTTAGGTACCTGTGAGGAATCGGGACTCAGAAGAGTCCTCCTAGGAGATTTTCAAAAGCTTCAGAAAGGTTGATCGTTGAAGGTTGGTTATTTTTCGTTTCACGTAAAATGTTACAAGGTGGCTGTTGAGTTTCTATATAGTTTTTATACAATTTATTTTATCCTTTTTTAATGTCTTTGGTTTTCTTCTTTTTCTTTGTTTAAAAAATGTGTCAAATTATATTAACCTATGTTATGATGTGTTGCCTGAATAAATACTACTATTCTATTCTATAAATAAATATTAATATTTTAGTGTCAGTCGTAAAAATAAACTCTTGCTATGCACAGACAGACTGCTTGCTATTCTTTTCTCTGCTCTACTATCCTTGCTATCGTTTGCTTCTGTAATAGTGGCCAAGGTGCTCCTTACTGCCTACTTCTAAAATATAAGAAAATTTCCTGATAAATCCCCTAGGGGTATGCTCTGTGTCCCCAAATCTCAATGGCAACGGCAATACACTTACCACCTTATGCATAAACGTTTGTTAACTTAACAAGCTGCTAATAATTGTTTGTCCCTTTCGGTCGTAACAATGTGTCCATAAGAGCAAAAGGGACAAACAATTATTAGCGGCTTATTAAGTTAACAAACGTTTATGAATAAGGGGGTTCTTGGCCAGCCATTCCTAGTTAAACTTGGTTAATCAAATGCTAAAATTATTTTTGGTTAGGCATGGGGAAATGTTACCACACCTACGTCTTTTTACGGTAATGGTAAATAGTACATTTCCTAACTAGTGCGGGAAAACTTTTTTTTGGCGAGGGTGAAAGTTGGAGCTCGAGTGAAACGAGGGCGACCATCACCCGAGTTAAAAAAAAGTTTTTGCACGTGTAAGGGATGATTTTTTTCATAACAAGTGCGTCAAAAAGAGAAATTACCGTGCGCGAAGCGTGCGCAAAGTTCGTTTTTGTGCACTAGTTAGGAAAAATATTTTTCGTGTTTTACCTGGAAAATCCGAGACCTCCAGCTCCGTAGCCAGATTAGCGACTAAACTGCAAAAATCCGTCAAAATAAAATATGAAAATATACTCATTTATTTATGAGTTTGTCTACATCTTTATCTTAAAACTTATTAATTATTTATTATACTTTATTTTCTACTCAATAACCTAAAGGTTTCCATAATCTAATACATAAGTCCATCCACGTCCATCTTCAGATGTTTGCCTTAACGAGTCGGGCTTTATACATAATATATTAGATTTATACAGGGTGGCCTCAGCCATTGGACAAAGCCGAAAAATTGGTACCTACACATGCCATAGTGTAAACCTCTACATTACTGGTTGCTTTCGGATGAATTCTGTTTTTGAATGAATGGCATAAAATTAATGTAAGAAACAAAATAGAATATTGTATTGGTCACCATCGAGGCTTCGGCCTCTAGGTCACGCTCGCACGTCGCGAATTAATATAGTAAACGATTTCTTCTTCAAAATCTAACCCTGGGTTATTATTCCACCACTGCAACCCCCCCCCCCCCCCCATTAAGCCCCCACAGTATCTATTTAAAACCAGTAGGTAATTGCAATATCATAACAATTAATATAGGCGTCATGAACAAATTATGAATTTTTTTATTTTATTTTAGAAAAATGTTTGCTTTATTATATTGTGTCATAAAATAGAATCGTACGGAACCTTAAAACTTTATTGTTTAACTTTATTGTTCAAACTAAAAGACCATTCGCTGTTCTAACCTCCCACTCTACGAAATTCGATCGGTACACAAAACGTGATTGGTTAATTTCGTAGAACGGGCGCTAGAACAGCGAATGCTCTTTTGGTTTAAACGCACCTTTATATGCTCAGAAAGTGCTCTTTTTAAGGGTAAACTTACGCACAGAAAGTGTTTTTTTTCCGCACATGCACACACGTTGATTGAATTTTCATAGTACTTTTCCGCACGGCCTTTGGTACTGGCGATATATATATTAATTTTGTATGACACAACAAGTTGAAATGTAAGCATTTTTCTAACTCGTGTCGGTTTTATTTATTATAGTCACAGATACTCGTCCTGAAAAAAACCTACTTTCCACACTTGTATCATAAATAACTATTTTACGTCAGCAGCATACAGTACCTACCTAAATTTCTTTTTGTTGGTGATTATTTATAAAAATGAAATTTTACTGTTGGTTTTTTTTTTCATTTTAGTAGTTTAAAAAAATTAACTCTAGAGCATTTTAAGGTGGCAAATCTACGGAGGCTTCAGGGTTCTGTCCAATGGCTAAGGCCACGCTGTATACTTATTCCATTTAACATGGCCTCAGGCCATCCTTCAATACACCTGTATAAAAACTTAATGCTAGGTTTAAGTTGGTAAGTACTTAGTATTTATCTTGACGCAGTTGTGTTTGCCATTTGTGGACTAAAATTTAGATACGTCTATTTACTACTAAACCTTACCTTAATTTTATCTCAGTACAAATAAAAAACTGGCCAAGAGCATGTCGGGCCATGCTCATTGTAGGGCTAGTGATTTTTTGGACCTACGGATCAAAAGTTAGGGGTACACAATTTTTTCTGTAGCGATTATCTCCGAAAATATTGACTTTAGAAAAAAAAATCTTTTAAGACCCCTATTCTTTATAAGAGACCTATTCAATGATACCCCATACTATAGCACTCAGCCAATAAAAAAAAAATTCCCACTTAAGCAGTTATTCTACACTTTGTTGACATGATTAATATGTATACCTGTACCAAATTGCAGATTTGTAGCACAAACGGTCATTGAGCTATGATGCGGACAGACGGACAGATGGACAGACGGACATAGCGAAACTATAAGGGTTCCGTTTTTGCCATTTTGGCTACGGAACCCTAAAAAATCTAAATTGAATGTTAGACAGTCCCTTATGTGATTGTCTTTATCATAGAAGTTCTATAGTGTACGTCAGTGGAAACAAAAAAAAAATAAACAAACCTACAAACTTGCATTACTTCATTATCAATCACGCACTTTTAGAATACAATCTTGGTTTTATCACCAACTTAAAACCGTGAACGTTGAGATCACATAATTTTTTTGTTACAGTTATTGATATTTATTAGTATTAACGTAAAAATATGCCTGCCGACGTGTCACGCTATGTGTCAAAGACATTTGAATGCTATGGAAAGTCGGACATATTTGTTTACACTTTTTTCGTTTTCTACTAGCAAACAGTATAGATGGGCGTCATCAAGTAGGCATCATAGCAACAAAGAAAAAGGAACAATACTTGATAAATGATCATCTTGATATAAAAAAAAAATTAAACTGTTTATTTCCTTAATATTAATATTCTGTGTACATTTGGGAACTCAGCTACAATCTCTAAATTCTGAGATTTTATAACTAAGCTTAGCCTAAGGTGTGAAATCGAATTGGAGATCAAAAATGTAAACAAATGGGATACCACCACAAAAAAATAATCACGAGAGGGGGGTAATCTAAAATCATTCAAATACTTATAAAAAATGCGTATTTACCGTCACTGACGGTACGTGGAATTTTTAATTATTTTTCAAATTTTTAAAACAAAACATTAATCGAAATATATAATTTTTATAATGATATATTTCGCTACTTTTAATAAAATGTAAGGTGTTTAATTTATACTACTGGCAATGTTAAGAAATCTTAAACGTTTGGTTCGCAGTTATAACAATAACTAGTTCATTCGTAATTTAATACGCTAACTACACTAAGAACCATTTAAGAGGGTTCGCATTTATAACTATGTAAGTAGGTACTTTAAAAATCAAAACAAGAGGGTGCACCAAATGACTGTTTTATGAATTCATAAAAACTCCTAAAATTTTGCAATACAAAGTACATAAATACATATTATTTTAGTATTTTTACCTACAAATCAATCATTTTCATATTTTAATCGAAATGGATTCGATCGTAACGTAACTAAGATGAAGACTGGAATTGGTTCCCCGACTATCCTAAAGATTAAAGTAAGTAAGTAAGACATTCGTTTTCAAACATTGATTATGTTGGTTAAATATTTATATCATTCTAGCAAATTTTCTAGGTTTTATTTTTGTAATCAGGAACCGTGCATGGACACTCAGACGTAGGTATGTTTTTTATTGTCATATCCAATAATATGTTAACGATTGTGATACTTTGTGTATCGAACATACTTTGACTTTCGCGTATCTACATCTACACATACAACATTGTCTTAGGTTTAGTACCTGTAAGGATAGTTGTAAGTGTAGATATAAATAAAATAAAATAAAAAACAATATTATAATGCGACGTTAATTTACAAAGGTGTTAAAAACTACATTTGATATAAAACGTTTTATACCCCTGGAATGTCACTTTAACATTGGTTTTGTAATGTCATGTCATTGTCATAGATTGTTTACATTTTTGATCTCGAATTCCATTTTAGAGCTTAGTAGATATTTTAAATTTAAATAGTTAGTGCTTAGGTATATATTAGTTTTACATTATTACTTGTTATGATTAATCAGTGCTTTCTTAACTGTGATTTTTGCTGTGTTAGGTTTTTTTCCAGCGTTTCTACTACTTGTTTGGGTAAACTGTTCAGGGCACTAGGCAGGTACGACGACCAGCATCTTTTCCCGTATTCATTGATATTTTTAGGTATTTTAAAGTACGGTTCATTCCTTTGGGTCCGCAAGTGGGATGGCCTGTTGTACCTGTCCAGCTCACCCAGCCGGTGTTTGTATTCTAATATTACAACAAGTTTAACTTTATCAAACACACTCAGCGTTCTACAATAGTTAAATAATTTATGATAGTTGTTTTTTACTGAAGTTTTATTTTTAAGGGAACAATAGTTTTTAATAATCTTATTTGGATATTATATATTTTTTGTAAATATGTATTATATGTTCGCCCATAGCTAGATATACCATTATTAGATTATTATATGCTTGAAATAAAAAAATAAAAAAACCGACTTCAACCGATTTCTCCACGATCCCATCATCAGACCCCAACTTACTAACGGGACCATGGAATATTCCCGTTCGATTAAATAAAAACTGAAAATTGATTCACACAAATACCTCTTCCTTTTTAGGGTTCCGTAGTTAACAAAGAACCCTTATAGTGTTTCGCCATGTTCGTCTGTCCGTCTGTCTGTCGGCATAGTACAGTGGTCGTTAGTACTAGAAATCTGCAATTTAATACATTTATGCATATTAATCATGCAGACAGTGGTAGTATAGAATATAGAACAAAAAAATTTTCGGGTACCTCACCTAGTTACTTGTAAAGTGGGCATGATTTTTTTATTTTATTTTAATCCTATAATGCGGTATCATTGAACAGATCTCTTAAAAAGAATAAGGGTCTTAAAGAAAGTTTTTTTCTAAAATCAATAGTTTCGGAAATAACCGCTTCAGAATATTTTATTTTGGTACATCTCTACAACAGCTACTTACTTGATATTTATGACTTACTAAACTTGGTACATGTTTATTCGCTTAATTAAAACCCAATCCACGCATAGCTTCTGTAACATGCTTATAAAATTACATCAACATTGATTGATCAAATTCGTGATAAGTACAGAGCACTGAGGGACATCAAAAGTTCAATTGCTGCAACAAATTAGCAGCCATTAATGTTTTTAAAATAAGCCAATTAAAAATAAGATGAAATAATTACAGTCACATTAATATGAATGCCACGCCATAATCACCTTTATTTCAACGGTTATTTAAGACCGTAAAAGGGACTAGGAAAGAACGTACGTTTTGACCTCTATCTGATTCAACCTCGCAGAACGTAAGACATTGCAGACAATTTTAACCTCTATTTTAAGCTCTTGAAGGACCAACATGGTATACATTGATGAGAGATATACGAGGTATGTAAAGTAACTTCAATCCGATCCTAGATCGTTTGAATATCGAACAGAAGATGGTATAAATATGCTCCGTGTCTTCAGATTAGGCACAGTTTAGTGTCATCTCCCTTCGAGTTCACATCATGAAATACGTTAGTAATTTGTGCATACTGTGTCACGATTTTAGTATTAAATGTGGTGTTTTAGTGGAATTTGTGTTAAGTGGCTTGGATGTTGTAACAGGAATTGGCTTTGACTACCCCCGTTATTAATTTCTCTAAACTTATCAGTTTTTTTTATAAGACGGAAAGAAACCAAAGATACATATCGCTGAATATGTTGTTCAAATCCCGTCATATTCGACATTTTTTTATACAATTTTATTACTACTTTTCCAAATTAATGTTTCCACTTAAACCTTAGCTTAGAAGGCTTTCATGAATCGCTCCCGACCCGTGGTCCAACCGCAGGCTTAATTATGATGGTACCGAGTTTAATCGTTTGTCGATGTTGCCGTCACGTTCTAACAAGTATCTAAGTGCGAAAGTGACGCGTAGCACGATAAATAAATAAAACGGGACCATCATAAGCCACATGGTTGTGCCACGGGTAAATAAATTATCATGCATACAATGTTTTTCATCACACTTGCCGACAAACAAATAAGTTTGTAGACAATACATTATTAAATCACGTAAAAAAAATAGTTTTAAGACAGAATATTATTAAATGACGTACTGACATTTCTATTACTCCCTAAGGAATTTCACTTTTCTATTACTCCCGCTATGCATGCAAGCAATGGCGCGCTTACACAGCAAGTGTAATGAAAAATGTAGTTAGATACAGCAATTCTCACCATATATCCTTATGCAGTTCACCTTTGCACCGGATTTAAGAGTAATCAGTGCATCGAACTAGGGCTCGTGTTGCATTTAATACAGATTCGCCAGAGACGGTAAAAGGGATCGGAGATTGCAACATCTTAGTTCGCAGATCTGTACTTTGACCTTCAATCAATTGCTGTATATTGCTTTGTATACTCTACTTATAATATTTTATACCACCCTGAGGTTCACTCATTGTTTATGTTTTCGTTTGGCAAGGGTGTGAGATTTTTCCTCGTTTTTTTTATTCATTATCGATATACATAAGCAAAAAGCTCTGTTAGTAAATAATTTTGTCACAGCCAGAAATGCAGTCTTAAATTTTATAAATAAAGAAAAATATCAGCTTATTAATAAAATGAACACCTCAAGTGCCAAAAAATCATTAACTGCCAAAAAAAACATTCAATTAAAGTTTGCACTTTCTTGTTTTCTAATGACTTCAGAAAAGAATAGTGGTAACTTATTGAGATATAAGAAAATCAGACTGGTCACACCACGTGAGTGAAATTCCTGATTCTTAAAAATATCAACTTATTTAACGCACGAGTTCAATAATCCAGCTAAACCAATGTAAGAATATTTTCAAATATTTCGATCCATTTAGAGGATCCTCATCATGGATCGAAACATGTCGAGCAATTATCGACTTAAATTACGAGAGTAACCATTTCGCAAAATATTTAAAAATGTTTATGTTTCATGTTAGTAATAATTCTAAAAAAATATATTTATTTTTATATAAACGAATGCAATTATTCAATTTTTTATTTAAGTAAATATACAAAGAAAAATAGAATAAAATAAACTAACACTCATCATCATTCATCATCATCATAAAACTATATCCACAAATACTACACTTTAACAAATATTTACAAATAAAAAACAGGCTCGAGCTCCGTGCCTGATGGTAGGGTGCCCAGAAGGCTGGCGGAATTACCTCGCTGAATAGCAATTGCTATTCGCTGGGCGAGGTAATAGCCAGCTCTCTGGTCACCGGTGGCGTCTACGAGCCGCTTCTTAAGCCCTTTAAAATCTTGTGGGCTTCAGGTCCCCATTGGCAAGTGTTTCTACCCCAAACGGCACAAATATGCAGCTGGAATTTATAGCTGCATATGTGCGTCGCTTGAGGAGTTTAGCTTATTCAATTAAATGTGAAAGGTACCATAAACCACTTGCTGTCACTCATAAGTCAGTTATGGATGACTTGAGCAATTGCGGATTAGTTAAATAAACGTGCAGCTATCTTATCATTCATCTTGCTTAGCCAATTTGGCGTGGAGCGTTCTGTCGTCTTTTTTAAATGATTAATAGTTTATTAATTAGGATTTTTATTTGGTGATTGTGACATGATAGAAGCGCAAGTTACCAATATTATTACAAACTTCCTTTGCATAATAAGACAATAATTCAACATTTCTGAATCTTCGAAATACCTTATAACTATTTAGACTTTAATTATCCTTATATTTTATAAAAAAAACTAGGGCAATAGCAAAACGATAGAGGTACGTTAGAAAGAAAAGGGAGAGTGGCAGAAAACATGCCAACATAAACAAATGAAATGGGATTTTGATACCAATTACTTCTATATCATAATACCAAAGAAAAAGAGCTTACTAAGTCTGAGGTGGATTTTGAATCTGAGTCCTATCTTTAGCGGCTGCTTTCTTACTTTTTGATACTGTTACTTTTTAGGTTAGGTGGTGGGTTTGTGGGCATCGCCAACTCATGTCCACGTCTCTTAACGTAACAAGCTGCAAAGTATTATTTTTCCGTTTGCGACACTTGTTTGTTCTTACAAACATATTGATAAGACCAAAACGGACGAATAGTACCTACTTAGCGGCTTGCTAATTAAGAGCTGTTAATGAATGACGGGGTTAGATATTTTATTTAATATGTTTAGAGTAGATGGTTTCACTCAAGAAGGATTTGTTAAAAATATCTTGTCATCATCATCAGCCTATGTTAGTCCACTGCTGGACGTAGGCCTCTCCTATTAACTATGCGTATAGACGCATTAGGAGGTAAATGCCCATAATCGCCACGCTGAGCAAGCGGATTGACGATCGCAGTAATGTGTCCACTATGATGACGCTGCTGCCCATCATCAATCTTGTAGTATGGTCAGTCAGTGACACTTCAATCCCTTAGTCAACTACTCTTACGACACCCGCAGAAGTTAGGGTGGTGACAAATGTGTTCTTACTGCCGTCACCACACGGCAAAAATATCTTGTAATGACATGATAATTGATAGTCATGCGTCTTCGTGAATTAACCCTTAGGTGCATACAGTATCAAAAACGATACGACCGAAATGACACATGTCGAAATAAGTAATCAATTGCGACTGTCACACTGAGTAACAGAGTTCTAATTGTCATCGATTGTTTATATAAGTCATTTCAGAAATAGAATGTGTGATACCGCATGCACCTAAGGGTTAAAAAATCTGTAAATTAGAGGCTGAAGCATAAAACAATACAACGTTTAATAGTAGAGGAAACCCCCAAAAAAATTGATAACGCTTGTATCAAATCTGTAATTTCATAAAAACTTATCCCCTCATTCATCTCTTCTATCTTAGCAACCTGATTAGTATTATTTTATCCCTTGCCGTCTTATCAATTTCTTAAAAGACCGAAGGGTCAAACACTACTTATTGGTTAGCTAAGTCAGAAGGCGTTTATGAATAAGGGGGTAAATCACGGGCGATAAGTTTCAGAGAGCCTAGGTCCCCATTAAGTTTATGTTTATTTCCAGTTCATTGTACTTGCCCTGGCATCCGTGGCCACCTCCGCGCGACTTGACAACGTGTACCTCCCCCCCAATGCCAGGAGTTCGGGAGGCCCCAGCGCGGGCCTACAGGCCCCTAAAGGAGCGTTCCAAGGTGCACAACAAAATGGAGGTGAGCTAACATTGCTACTCCCCTTTGCACTTCTAGGCATGAGAACTATCCTCGAATTGTGTATATTTATACATCATCTTCACTATAATTTATTTCCGCCACCGCTCTATGCGACAATATTTCCATTTTCACCATTTAGATGGTTGGCAGTCCTCAACTGTGCGCTTTGCCCATAACTTCCTGCCTCGCCCAGCTAAACTTTGAAACGAACGGTCACGGAACGGTGTTACCGGACCGATACGACCTTCAAACCTTCAAGAAAAGAGCGTTCTCCCACCTTAAAGGCCGGCAACGCATTTGCGACGCCTCTGGTGTTGCGGGTGTCCATGGGCGACGTTCATTGCTTTCCATCAGGCGATTCGTCTGTTCGTTTGCCACCTATAGCATAACATATATATAATTTAATGTTTTTTTTTACGATCAATAGGTATGTATTGTATTATGTGTACATATATACACAGACACACCTTTACATACCACACATACGTAACCCTTGGAGCTTGGTGAATATTTACTTATTTCTCAATTTTTCGATTGGTTTTAGCACATTAAGTAGGACTTAAGGATCCAAAAGGGGCATATCAAGCTATGAAGGCGAATCTTCTATTTTTTATGTTGTATACCTCGTACCAACATATAGCCATACTTTTATTTAACAATTAACGAGCAATTTTTGAGAAGTGCCTAAACAACTCAATCAGTCAATATAATACATTGAATACTCGTAACTACCAGACATACAGATCTAAAAAATTTACACATTTTATGATTCCAAAATCTGTATAATTACAACCTTCAAGAAAAGAGCGTACTCCCACCTTAAAGGCCGGCAACGCATTTGCGACGCCTCTGGTGTTGCGGGTGTCCTGGTGTCCATGGGCGACGTTAATCGCTTTCCATCAGGCGATTCGTCTGTTCGTTTGCCACCTATAGCATAAAAAAAATCTCAAATCAATTTTAGAATTATAACTAACGTGAGACTCGAACATTATTTAAATATTTATCAAACGTTACTCACGTAATTTAAGTCGATAATTGCTCGACATGTTTCGATCTATTTAGACATATCGAGCAATTATCGACTTAAATTACGTGAGTAACCCGTTTGATAAATATTTAAATATCTCATATCAAGTTTCTATTCTATTCTATTCAGCCCGTGTCCACCCACTGCTGGGTATAGGCCTCTTCTTTATTACGCCACTTTCCTCGGTCATGTGCTAATCGCATCCATTGCTTTGTTGCGGTTCGGCAGATGTCGTCGGACCATCTTGTCGGTGGTCTCCCAGCAGATCTTCTTGACCATATCAAGTTTCACTCAAAATTTTCTCAAATCCTCTTCCAGGTTTCAACGGCCAAGCCCAAAGCTACTCCAGCGCAGCCAGCTCTTCAGCCAGCAGTCAGGCCCAGATCCTGAGATTCGACAACGAGATCAACGAGGAGGGCTTCAGATACGCGTATGAGACCAGCGACGGGACCAAGGCTGAGCAGGAAGGTTGGTAGTCTTTCCTGGGTGCTTAGACAAGTTGCCAATCGCTAGCGCTTAATCGTAAACGAAACACAGCTTCCTGTCTTTGTCGCACTAATATGAAAGAGTGACGGAGAGGGAAAACTACGATACGCTATTAAGCGTTAGCGATTGGCAACTTGGCTAAGCATCCTGGTTTAGGGCCTACGCGGACGCCCGTCGCATGCGCACGCTCGCAAGCCAGCGAGTTCGCGACGGGCGCGAAGAATGACATGACTTTTAGTTAAAAAAAACTATTTATTTAATCCAACAGAGTTTCAGCTTCTTACACACAGAATTAGATTTGGATAGAAGAAACAAGTTCATTCATTTGTATGGCGGCCGAGCGTGTCAGATTTTATACTGAAGTTGTTACTCGCCTATGATTTTAAATATGTCTCAGGCCCTTGAGTATTCATATTTTTTGTGTTGTTGCAATTAATATTACTTAAGGAGGCATTATTAATGTTTTTGTTGTTCACTTCAACTTACAAAATTTGACGCCCAAAAGCTTTAAGCTGCGATTAAAGACGGACAACGGTGGATTTTACTGAGTTCATTTGACATGCTAAGTAGATATGTTTTCTTGATCTACGGTATATATGACATCTGTGTTCTTACAATTAAGATTATTCTAAATTAATATTAATTAATAACTAGTATTTATACTAAGATTCTGCATCTCAGCATTGACGTAATGTCCCACATTTGTAAATGATGAAATGGCTACATGGACATTTTACGTAGTGCTGATGAAGGAAGTATCAAGGGTTATAAAATCCTTTACTCGCACGCCTAACTTAGCGCTGAATTCAAGAAACAAGTCCGCGAGCGCAAATACAAAAGATAAAAATACGTTTGTGATAAACATGAACAAAGATATCTCTTCATGAGATCAAATCCAGGACCGCCAGTTTCGCAACCATGGAAGGTCGAAGCTTTTCCTGTGAGACATAACCCCTGAATTGTTAAGATAATCCCTGAATTTCATTCATAAAATCATCGCATTAAAATATTATCGAACCGGGTTACTCACGTATTTAAGTCAATGATTGCTCCATATGTTTCGACCCATTAAGAGGGTCCTAGTTCGGAGCACCCTCGGTCAAAGCCCGACGCGTCCTGAAAACATGTCGAGCAATCATCGAGTTAAATACGTGAGTAACCCGGTTCGTTTAGTACATTACGACGCAAATCAATCTTTAATATTTAAGATTAGTTTAAGTGTGTAGGAGCAAATATTGTATGTACCTAATTTATTATATGGAATTTAAAACAGATCAGATTTTTTTTACGTGCGAAAAACATGAAATTCGAAACAAGTGGCGATGTTTTAAAATACTCCCTGTGTTTCCTGTGTTTTAACCCTTAAATGCATAGTGATGTATATATGCATCATCTATTCTCGACTCTATTGACAACCTGCCAGAATTCAAATTTGAATAAATTTTTGTCAAGGTCATGCATTTAAGGGTTAAATCGACACGAGTTACGAATTTCGTTTTTCCACGTGTCTCGTACGACATTTTTAGTGGGTCATTTTACGTCAGGTCCAAAACTTCGGAGGGCCATCTGTACTAAAAAACGTCGTACGAGACACGTGCAAAAACGAAATTCGTAACTCGTGTCGATTTAAAACATCGCCTATCGTTTCGAATTTCATGTTTTTCGCACTTGTGTCGTAATGTATTCATATATTTTATTTATTTATTTTATTTCATTTAGGACAACAACAGCCTTAGAAATAGTAATTTACATGATAAGTATTCAATGTATGACAAAAGGCCAATAACAGTTATCCTTAGCTTAAGATTATAATGAATAACAATGAAGTTTTGCTATTAAACTATTACTACAGGTATTTCAGTAGAAGTGTTTATCTCACCGCCAGGTCGAGTCATCCCCGGTGCCAAGCCTGAAGAAGGTTCCCTCCAAGTCTCCGGCTCCTACTCCTACGTCGGAGACGATGGCCAGACCTACTCCCTGACCTACACAGCTGATGAGAACGGGTACCACGCCGAGGGCTCCCACCTGCCCACTCCTCCCCCCATTCCGGAGGCGATATTGAAGAGCTTGCAGCTGACTGCTGGGAATGGTGGTAAGGGCATAAGTTTCTTGTAACTTTTCAGAGTTTTTTATGAGGAGTTTTGTCTGAAAAAACATGTCGGTTCCGTTAGGCATCTTCATTTAAACAATAAATATGGGATTATTACTACATTTTAAATAATAAATAAACCGGCCAAGTGCGAGTCGGACTCGCGCGCGAAGGGTTCCGTACCATTATCAATTTATTATTAATAAAATACAGTTAAATCAACCTACCTCAAAAACTACAGGAAATAATTTAATCAAATTAAAAATCGTTGATAGAGTTTATAATGTGCATAACATATATTTTTTTTAGAATTTTATATCGAGTAGTTTAAAAAATAGAGGGGGGGGGGACACATTTTTCAGACTTTGAGAGCTGATATCTCGAAAACGATTTGCTTACTTAAATAAAAATGAGATTTATAAACCTTCATATCATTTTCAAAGACCTTTCTATTAATACCACACACGATTATATATAACTAAAAAAAAATTTCTATCCCTCAGTTACATATTATGTATGGAGGGCCCCCACCCCAATGGTTTTTTTACAATTTAGTATCATAATCCTGTAGCGGCTCATACAACACATATCCTTACCAAATTTCGTTACTGTAGCATTTATAGTTTCCGAGTAAATCGGCTGTGACAGACGGACAGACGGACATGACGAATCTATAAGGGTTCCGTTTTTGCCATTTTGGCTACGGAACCCTAAAAAAGAGGACAACTAACGGTCATATTTTCGAGGGTCTCAGGCGTCGCACCAATCCAGCCACACCTCTGTTGAAATAGCTAAAAAGCTTGACTTATTATCCAGAGTTTTTAACTATTGGGTCATTGTGAACAGCTAACAGATGACAACATTACTTTGTAGCTATAGCCAGGTAATCGAATAATGAGAAAAAACGTACCTACGTATTAAATTGGAGTGAAAAATGTAGTAGCGTCCGCTCATAGAAGATTTGAATTTTGCGGAGTTTAAATTTTAAAGAAGTTGCTTAAAAATAGAGCATCTTGGTGTTCAGATGTTTTGCATAACTAACGACTAAGTATTAAAAAAAAATACCTTCATAATTATGTGGATGTGGAAGCAGTTTCGACAAAATACTTAGATACTAGTTTTAAGTCTTCTTTGCTCGAGTAGGTATACGGATTTTACCATCATTCATGTCCCACATATTAAATGTACAATTAATGAAACTTCATTATACGATTTGGGACAACGTTTGTCTCCTAAAAGTATACTTCAAAAACAAATTATAAGACAAGTTGCTAAAATATGAGATAAAAGGATGATAATTAATGATAATGAATTAATGAGTGTTAGAAAATAATTCCTTATTAATTTCTTTATGGAAAGCCGATAAGATGCCGATAATTTGAGCAAAATCCTTTACATAGCCTTGCTCTGACAAAACGTACAGGCGAAGTTATTTACGCTACATAACTTCACATTAAATTTATGAAACCTATGACAATATTGCTTGTTACTTTTGTGCAAATCTGATACAATCTTTGAGATTTGTATACAGAATTATGTAAAGTATATTTAATTATGTCTCATTGGGCGCACAATTACATTGATAACAATTTTAGTACAAGAGGATGAACATTCTTGCAGTCGGCGTCAAATTCGAAAACATTTACCAGTGATAAAACAAGGCAGATCGATCATTTGCGTTCATATGCAAATTACCGACCACACCAATCATTAAAATCGCACACTGACAAACATTAAAATTGTGACCTAAGTTTTTCTTATTGAATAAAATAGTCACAAAAACCGCTGTACGCTGTGTACTGACTGTAATATTTATTTTAATTCACATTTTATTATTTCCAGCGCAATACGACAGCCAGAGGAGCAGCTATGACGCAGACAAGACTGGCTACTAATGAACATACATTCTATCATTTAATTTAAGCTATATTAATACTAAAATATAAATAAACGCTCGAACTCACGTGAGCTTTCTAACTTATAGGGACACTCAGTGAAATTAAAAAAACTTAATTTTAGTCCGGGTTGTAACGACAATTAAGCACTTATTAAATACAAAATTTAAATTAAAACTCGGTTACGGTGTAATTTTATAAAAAATAAACGATATTATAAGAAAAAACTCAGATCTATCTTGAAATCTAAAGATATCAATTATCATTCTTAATAATTAAGTAATTATTGTCATTACGAATCTGACTGCAATTTAGGATTTTTAATATAACGCTAATTGGGTGGTTCCCTAAAAGTGAAAATAACCTAATTCATAAACATCTCTTAACGCCTGCTAAAGGCGGGTAAGTATTGTTTATGTCTCAGTCTTATCAATATGTCTATAAGACTGAAAGGGACAAACATGTTTTATCGACTTGCTAAGTTAGGGGACGTTTATGAATAAGGGAGTAAATCACTACCGCGAAATGTTGCCTCCCTGTCACATTTACATGCGAATTCACAAGTGCGAGAGAGGCAACACGTCAGTCGTGTTTCGGACCTCTGAACGCCGCGTTGCTCGGTGGGCCCGTTGAGAAAAAAAAAGTAACCCCCTTATTCATAAAAGTTTGTTAACTTAACAAGCCGCTAATAATTGTTTGTACCTTTCGGTCTTAACAATGTGTCCATAAGAGCAAAAAGGACAAAACAATTATTAGCGGCTTGTTAAGTTGACAAACGTGTATGAATAAGGGGGTTAGAGAGTGATTTGATAATGGGGACCTAGGTCCTCCGAAAGAAGCCGTGTGTAATGATAAAATACGAGACTTTAATCGCTTAATTATATTTTAGTTTACATTCCACCATGAATTTTACTAATTCGTGTGCAGTCAAGAACAAAAGTAAATACAGGGCAACTCTCTTTACTTCGTATTTTCACGGAAATGTCCGAACTTATCTTTTTGTCTCAATTTGCTTCAGTACAATATATACTGAAGTTCAATGTGACAGCAATATGAATTCGGATGTTTCCGTGAAAAGCCGAAGGAAAAGGATTACGGTCAGTGTGGGTAAGTCCGGCATATTTTATTTGTAAGGAATCCGTCATATGCGTCTTATACTGTTGAGTTAGGGGTTGCAAACAGTTGGTAAACGGACTTACCTAATAGACGGTCTTGCCCACATTAATCTTATGTCTACATTTTTAGCTCAGTTTTATACGATTTTTATACTTTATTATAGAGATGGTGGACCGTGTGGCCAGTATGTGTTCTTTAGCTATTAATGTTGTTTTATAATAAAGTTGTAAATATATTACAATAGGCTCTTTTATTTTGAGAATCAATTTTCCTAATTACCAACTAATAAACAAAGAACTGATTTTCAAAAGCTAATTTCAAAATTTACTTGATGCCGCTCAACCGAATAGCTTAGGAATAATCGACAATCAAACATGCACAAATTTTTTTTCAAGACACCCCACCGAAAACCTTCTTCGCTTAAGAATGGACTAGTATCTCTTTTTTAATTCTAAAGTAAAAAAAAGAAAATGCATAGCTTCCTGTTAAAGATCGGATCTCCAAAATTTCTCGAAAAAAAATCACTTATTTTTTTAAAAAGTACTTAGCTCACGACTGATGCGGCTGCATACTAGCAAGAGGAGCTGAGTGAAATGGCGTCATGCATAATAATAATTATAGCCAGTGAGGAAAAAATGCTACTATTTTAGTAGTTATTGCGGTCATCCGATCTTACATTAGATCCGATCTTAGCTGAGTGTACCTTATACCTAGTCCAAGATATTTTGCAATGATATTGATTTAAGCTGTCACAATTGTCTGCCTGCAACCACATGTGTAACGTCATGCCCGAAACGTCAGGATAATTATTTAACGTAATTTTACGCGATTAAGTTCCGTTTGTCGTTTAAATCTTACAATGAGGCTAATCTTCAATTTTCAATGCACTTGCCGTATAATTAAATAATAATTGCTTTAGCTACCTGTTTAGTTATTAATTAGTAATTACAGACATAAACTTGTATTTTGAGATTCGTCTCGGTTCTGACAAACCTAGGCATTGAGTCATATAAAACTTAAACGCATGTAGTTAACACGTACACTTAAAAGAAAATACGTAAAATATCTATTTATAATGGTAAAAAATTGCGAAAAACAAATGTTTGTTTAATTGAAATAGGCTCGATTTCATCTAATTTTTATTCGAAGAATAACGCGTACTCTCAGATACTAGTGTCAAATTACTATGGTCAGCCTCTGTAGCCTAGTTGGTAGTGACCCTGCCTACGACGCTGGAGGTTCCGGGTTCGAATCCCGGCGAGGGCATTCTTTGTGTATTTATTTATCACAAATGTTTGTTCCTTGGTCATGGCTGTGTATATGTATCTAAGTATCTATCTATCACAACGAAATCCGGGACTTATTTTGTGAGCTATGTCAGCACGCCTGGGGGAATGTAGTCAAAGAACCCCTCATCACGGAAGGTGACTGCGGACTTCGGGGAGACCTTTGCTGCCGTGGCGTTTGGGATGCACAGAGGGAGGCGTTATTTGATATCCGTGTCGTAGACACTGACGCTCCCTCTTACATCTCACGTCCAGTAGCAGCCGTACTTAAATCCGCCGAAGAGGATAAGAAACGAAAATATTTGAACTCTTGTGAAAAACGGCATGCGACATTTACTCCCCTTGTAACATCCGTGGATGGGATATTCGCACCTCAGATGTCCGCTTTCGTGAAACATCTCGGCGAAGCAATCGCTGATCGTTGGGACAGATCCCTCAGCGTAGTAATGGGCTGGCTTAGATCGAAAATTATAATTTCCATACTCCGTGCTACAAGCATGTGTATTCGGGGTACGCGCCACAAATTTAACTCCATCAAAAACTTCTTTGGCCTAAGCGACGGCGCAGCCCTACCCAATCTTTCCTCTACCTGACCTAATATCTCCATCAGTGCTTGCGTGATAACTATTTATTTATTTATTTTTCTTAAATTACCCTTTATGTTACTATATTTTTGTTAATAAATGATTTGATCTTTAAAAATTTAAAAAACAATAACTACTTTAGTATCTATCTATTATATATATCGTCGCCTGGTACCCACAACACAAGCCTTAATTGAGCTTACCGTGGGACTAGGTTGATTTGTTGTCCCAAGATATTTATTTATTATTTATTTATTATGGACTTTTGACATTACTACCCGAAGAATAACGTTTTCTCTCGAATAGTACCTAATGTCAAAGCTCCATAGTAATTGAGCTTTAAAGTTTGGTGGAATTGAGCAATTGAGTTGAAAAACTTGAACTTCGGATTCAAAATTGGTATGAAAATTGGTATTCTTAAGAATAAAACTTGCACTTTGGTATACATATTTATGTCACAATTTCCATTGATTTTGAGTTTTGACCCATTTCAGTACCAGAATAAATTTCGAGATTCGATTGTAATAAATGACCATGGCTTAGCTAAAGTACCTGTACCAAAGGTACTAAGATTGTATATATGTGCTTTTATCGTGAAGCTTACATGATAACGATAACCTTATTATCAAATTATAGTACCGTTAAGGAAGTCTCGTTAAGTAGGTACTACAGTTATATTTCATGTATTAAGGCTTTAGCCTTATGTGTATGATTTTAAAGTCTAATTTCAACACAATAAATTACCTACATTGTTAAATCAAAGGATTGCTTGAAGCGTTTTGTGACTCACTCATCCAATATGACAAAAACGTAAAAGCCAATGAAATCTATGAACGTTAAGCTCTTTTGGTTTTGAGACGACAACCATCAGCGCTCAGTAACACAAATTTCCTTGTAGACTTTATTTCTGGGGAATAAGGATCAAAATAATCGCTTTATTGTTGTAAATCTGCTTGGAAGATAAAGGTAACATGTGTGTTTGAATTTTGTAAGCAGATGTGTTTTTTAGGGACTACAGTAGAACCCGCTTAATACGTTCACGTTTAATACGTTTTCCCGCATAATACACCATTTTTGCCGGTCCCTACAAATTTATGTAGTTTTTCCTACATTTTTACACGGCTAATAAGATTCATCATTAGATCATTAATAAAATACAATAAACTTGATTCATTTTCTTTTTTTTTCATCATCCCGTTTAATACTCCGCCTCCGTAGCCTAGTTGGTAGTGACTCTGCCTACGAAGCTGGAGGTTCCGGGTTCGAATCCCGGCGAGGGCATTATTTGTGTATTTATTTATCACAAATATTTTGTTCCTTGGTCATGGCTGTCTATGTATTTAAGTCATCATCATCATCATCATATCAGCCGAAAGACGTCCACTGCTGAACATAGGCCTCCCCCAAAGATTGCCACAATGACCGGTCCTGCGCCACCCGCATCCAGCGGACTCCTGCGACCTTCACCAGGTCATCGGTCCACCTTGTGGGGGGCCTACCCACGCTACGCCTTCCGGTACGTGGCCGCCACTCAAGAACCTTCCCGCCCCAACGGCCATCGGTTCTACGCGCAATGTGCCCCGCCCACTGCCACTTCAGTTTAGCGATTCGGAGAGCTATTTCGGTTACTTTGGTTCTGCTGCGGATGGTCTCATTTTTAATCCGATCACGCAGAGAGACTCCTAGCATAGCCCTCTCCATTGCCCATTGGGTGACTTTAAGCCTTCTTATGAGGCCCATTGTAAGCGGCCACGTTTCAGTACCGTATGTCATCACTGGCAACACACACTGATTAAAGACTTTCGTCTTCAAACACTGCGGAATATTGGACGAAAATATGTGTCGTAGCTTCCCGAACGCTGCCCAACCGATTGCTGCGAACCGCTGTATTTAAGTATCTATATGTATCTATCTATTATATATATCGTCGCCTGGTACCCACAGCACAAGCCTTCATTGAGCTTACCGTGGGACTAGGTCGATTTGTGTAAGATGTCCCAAGATATTTATTTATTTATTATTTATGTAATACGCTTACTTACGAATTACTGAAATTCAAATTACATTAGCGCAGAGCATTAATCACTGATAGAGTAACGGTTATGGTTTTACCAAACTGATTGAATATTACACCGGAAGACCGCTCCTTTGTGCGACCGGCAAAGTTCTTGATCCCATCTAATGCACCCGGAGGTATAACTTTAGTAGAATTTGTTTCATACATTTTGATCATCTAGGCACCCGAATCAGTTAAGTAATGGAGTTTATTTTAAGTGTAAATATAAATAAATAAATATCTTGGGGCATCTTACACAAATCAACTTAGTCCCACGGTAAGCTCAATTAAGGCTTGTGATGTGGGTACTAGGTGACGATATATATGTATATATCGTCACCTAACGATATATACATATATATACATACTTCAATATATAGACAGCCATGACCAAGGAACAAATATTTGTGATAAATAAATACACAAATAATGCCCTCGCCGGGATTCGAACCCGGAACCTCCAGGTTCGTAGGCAGGGTCACTATCAACTAGGCTACGGAGGGTGACAAATTGACAATAGAATTGTTAAGTTATGATTCAAATTAAGTTTGACTTAGTTTGAATGCAATAAACTAAAAAAGTGTTAAGTATATATAAAGAAAATTTAAAGCATCAGTTATGATAAAACATGTCACAAAGAAATACAAATTTTACGAAAATTATATGGGATATCTTCTTCCCACGTGATACGATTTCCCGCTGACGCGTTTATGTCTGGTCCCTACAACACCGTATTAACGAGGTTTCACTGTATGTGGTATGGAGTGAAGCATTGCTAGTCCGAACTTAGTTGAGCTTTTGGCGCGGTACGGGAACGTCTGAAAATGGCTGTGATTATATATTTCGTTTTAGTTCTTGTTTGTTTACTCGGAGATGTATATACTAAGGTGAGCCATAACCTTAAGTTACATTTAATATCTACTTATGGTTCGATTGCAAAAAATTGTACATGGTCAAAATTTTATGTCAAAATTTTTATGTTACGAACTAAATTTTTTTGTTACAACTTTTGGCAATCAAAAAAGCCGACGAAATCATTTTTTTATGAGCAAACAACAAATACGCACCTACTTTTTTTTAGGGTTCCGTAGCCAAAATAGTAAAAACGGAACCCTTATAGATTCGTCATGTCCGTCTGTCCGTCTGTCACAGCCGATGTACTCGAAAACTATAAATGCTACAGTAACGAAATTTGGTAAGGATATGTGTTGTATGAACCGCTACAGGATTATGATACTAAATTGTAAAAAAAACCATTGGGGTGGGGGCCCTCCATACATGTAACTGAGGGATAGAACATTTTTTTTAGTTGTATATAAGCGTGTGGAGTATTAATAGAAAGGTCTTTGAAAATGATATGAAGGTTTATACATCAAATTTTTATTTAAGCTAATCGTTTTCAAGATATCAGCTCTCAAATTCTGAAAAGTGTGTCCCACCCCTCTATTTTTTAAACTACGCGACATAAAATTCTAAAAAAAATATATGTTATGCACATTAATAAACTCTATCAACGATTTTTGGTTTGATTAAATTATCTTTTATAGTTTTTGACGTGGGTTGATTTAACTGTATTTTTTTAATAATAAATTGATAATGGTACGGAACCCTTCGCGCGCGATTCCGACTCGCACTTGGCCGGTTTTTTTTTAAGTTTGCCAGTCTATGATATGTTATTATAAATGTCACTAATAACATATCGCACACACCGTATATAATATATATGGGTAAGGCCGCGGATTTTGACGAATTCGGAGCTTAAAATTTGTCTTGCTCATAAAAAAAAACTGATAACATCTAGAGAACTCTGATCAATTTTAAAATATTCCCCTATGCTCAGTTACATGTAATCAAATGAAATAGCTAATTTAGCTCTTTATTTAAAATTAATAAATAAATATTTCTGCCAAAAACGTAACGAAAGTCGAGTAATTTTTTCGACTACGAGTACTTAAAACCTTTTTTTTTATATTATTAGACTTGTCAGCATTAAATGTTTGTTGTTAAACCAAATTATAATGATAAACGATTGCTTCGTTCATTAAGGACTTATGATATGTGAACAATTTTACTGTTTTCTTTCCCTTTACTTTTTGGGTCACCAATTCCAAGCTTACGTTACGATACTTTCGTAACGCTTTTTTAAGGTAATATTTAAGCCAATGTTGGTAGAAATTTGTTTATCGACACTAGGAACTCTTATTCTAGTAGGGCGACACCCATAAGCACACTCACTCCCATTAATTCGTTAAAAAATGGTTGTCACAGTGCACGCGGCGAAAGTTTTAGCAAAACACGTCTAAAATGGTAGTGTGATTTTCACGGTAAGTAGTGATTATTATTAAACGGCTGTTTTTTCATACGAAAGGGTTTAGTTTTAAACGTCAGTAGCATGTACTATTATGTTCAGATTGCAATTATTTACCAAGATAATCAACCTTTTTACACGACTGCCAAAAGGAGAGTATATGTGTTCAGCCCCTATGTATGTTTCATATTTTCTTTAAACGCGCAGATCTTCGCGACCGCTTAACCGTTTTTATTGGTGTAAGGTATCATTAGAATCCTCGTGACGTCGCGGGTAACATAGGATATGTGACGTCACGTTAAAAACAATATGGCGGCCTGAAAATTCAATATTATCTAACCAAAAAAAATAAATATGAAAGAAATCTATCGAGTTTGGTATCAAAATGAAGAGCTTTAAACAACGATTACGAATATGTATATAACTTATATGTTTGTTACTTATTCAAGAAAAGCCAGATTCATTAAAATACAATTAAAGCGCAATGAATAATATGTCATCTAAATGATATGATTTGGATATCAAATTAAAGCATTTTGTATGCCGATTGCAGATATATATACAAGTTATATGTTTAAGTATATGTTTGAAGAGAAAACTCGAAATGTTCTACATCGCACTATTGAAGTTTTTCTTCAATGCCTAAGCCGTGACAGGACTGTCACCCTTGACACATCTTCTTGAACGCTAAGAAGTGTGTATGAAACAGATAGATTTGTACGCGCTTGTGGTCAAGGGGTAAATTGCACGGCTGCTACGCAGCGGTCGTGGGTTCAATCCCCGGCTCGTAACCGATGAGTTTTTCAAATAAAACTTATATACGTTATATCGTTTGATATACAGTACCGGTCAAAAGTTTAAGTTGACTCCATGATTTTGATACAAAATAGACTTTCGGGCGAACTAGTTAATATTAATTTCCCATAGAATCTGAACAATTTTATACATTAGATCCGATAATAATTCATAGGCAAGTGAAGTTGTCATATTTGATGATGACATGACTACCAAAAGCTGCCACAGCTGCCTCAGTTGTCTGAACTGTTCGAAAGTAACGGTTACTTAATAAGAAATAGCTCAATAATCAGTCATAATTATATTGGTAAATAAAGAATAGAATTGAATTGAATTGAGTTGGAAACAAGTGTCGACTTAAATGCTGGAAAAATGATAGCCCAAACAGTCGATTTCGTATCAAAATCGTGGTGTGAACTTAACATTTTAGTCCAGTAGGTTTATGATGGTACCGTGTTTAATCTATGTCGTTGTTGCCGTCAGGTTCTAATTCTAACAAGTATGTAAGTGTGAAAGTGATGCGTAGAGCGGTAAATAGATAAAACGGGACCAAAATAACGTACGATATGGTTCGCATATCAGAGGAATGTCCCTAAAATACAATCACAATAGCAATTGTATTGCTTTTCGTGTTGTAACATGCTCATAAAATTTTAAACTTGAAATATCTTAACAATATGATATCTTAATAATTAATATCTTGAAATATATTAATAATATGTACCTATGTAGCTTGCGAGATTTAATATGGGCCGGTTTTTTTCATCCAAAATATGAGCCTACAATTTTTGTTAAATGTCAAATTAGTAATTAAGCAAACGATGGGTACAACAACGTCACTAGGAAACGAGTACAGTCAGACATATGTTGCTGGAGAGGAACACTAAAGGCGGGGGGGGGGGGGGGGGGCAAGGTTTTGAACGTTCTGCCGCTGGCTTTTGGTCAGATCAGGGTCGGATTTAGCCTTAACATTTGCGCAGGGGAGTTGGTATGAATGAAGGCAGGTTGGCCTGGAAACTTGAGTCTCACGCAGCTCGCAGGCAAGCGCGCTGGGTGGCTGCACTCCGCATTTTCTCAAAAAGATTTTTGGGCTTCGTTTTAATGCTACACTTTTCCATTCTATAGCGAAGGAGCGCTGGGCTCTGGTAGCTTGGCCTTCGGCCTTGCAAGCCGGTGCGCCTTTAGAGGACACTTCGGGCCTTCGACCTTACGCGGAGCACGGTTTGCAGCCTTCGTAGGTTGTTGAAACAATCGTCGGGTCTGCAGATTTCCGATTCGTTTTCATGTTACACTATTCCATCACATAGTGTGGTAGCGCTGGGCTCTGGCTTCGATTGTTAAGAAGGACGGTTGTACCACTTGGGCTCGCTCGTCGGGACTCTGACCATCGGGATTGCGCTTGAAGCACCCCGCTAGTTACGCTCCAGGCCTTCGGCCTTTCTTCGGCCTTGCTTTAAATTTCTGCCAAGTGACACTTGGGCCCTCTTAGTTAAAGTATGTGCCTCTGGCGCCGGTGGTCCGGGCTGGGGGCTTGGCTTTTGGCATCGCAAACCAGCGCTTCTCTAAGGAACGAGTACGTCCTTTGCAGGACGTACAATGGACGTACAACCTTTGCAGGTTGTCGAAACGATCGTGGGATCCATTTTAACGTTACACTATTCCGTCGGCGTTTTAGCGGCTCGGCCTTCCGCCTCGCGAACTAGCGCGCCTCTGAGTGCCGCTTTTGACTCTAGGTACGCGGAGCTCGGCTTTAAGTCTTCGTTGGAGTTCGAAGCGAACCGTTGCACGCTGGGCCCTCCGGTTCGATTATTAAATTAGTTAGGAGGGACGGTTGTACCGTGTGGGCTCGCTCGTCGTGCCTTGGGCCCTACGCGTACCTATGTCGGTTTTTTAGATGCTGGGGTATTTGAAGAAGCATGGTAGTTCAATTTTCTCGCAGCTTGGCCTTCGGCCTCAATTTAAATTTACAAGCGACGTGCTTGGGCTCTCGAAGTGAAGGTTCGGGCCTCCACGAGCTCAGTTTTCGGCTTCCGACCCTGAAGCTTGCCTTTCGGACTCGCTCAACATAAATTTAAACTGATTCCAGTAATGTTCCGGCCCTCACGTGGCGTGCCCTTCGGATTCTCCCAAAATTAGCAGAAAGGGGAACTCCTCGTGCTCCCGGGGTGAAGCTTAAGCCCTCTGCGAAATCGGTTTTTGAAATTCTATCCAACTTTAAGGAATCTTCAGATTCACTAAAAGGTTTCAAATAAATAAAATAATTAAAAAATTAATTCCTTTCTCAGGCTAATTCTTGTTAGCGTATCTACATAATAATAACAATAGGCGCTTTATCTTATTAATTACTATATTTTGTTTCGATTGCAGTCGGGGAACCTTTAATTGCGGAAAATATAAATATATGGAGGTTCCCCGACTGCAATTGCAACAAAATCTAGTAAGTAATAAGATAAAGCGCCTATTATTATTATTATGTAGATACGCTAACAAGAATTAGCCTGAGAAAGGAATTATTTGTTACTTTTCAGTTCGCTTAAAACGGCAGGCGTGTTTTTTAATTTTTTAATTATTTTATTTATTTCAAATATACGTTACACTTATGTTACGAATACGTTACATTTTTACAAAACGTAACGTATTTTTTATGTTACGTAACGAAAATATGTGATAAAGGGAAGTGTACACAGAAATTTACTAATTTAAATGAGTTTTATTACATTTTGAATGACAGCATACTGTAACAAGTGTTTGCGAAACAAATCAAATTATTTTTTTATTTAGGTATTTTGATTTGCGTTTTTAGAAGTAATCATCTTTTTCCAGTGGGTAATTTTACCCCCCTAGGGCTAATGAAATACAGTTTAATTTTTAACGCGTTTATTAGTGTTAATTAATAACAGTTCATTTTCCATTTAAGCATTTATGGTGATTTATTTTACTTTATTTAGTTCCAAAGATTATGGCATTAAAACATTTGTAAATACTGTTAATTTAAGTAATTACTAAGTATGAGAAATTACATTATATGGGTTGATTTTTATATTTGATTAAAACAAGTATTTAGCGATAAAAATATGTTTTTTTTACGACCTTTATTTATTCAAAGTTCAGAATACCAGTATGAGCTGAGCTTTATAGTAACTTTTGTTGCGTTTTATGGTAACGTAACGTATTTTTTTTTATGTTATGTCTGTGTCACATTCGTCAAAATCCGCGGCCTTACCCATATATGTCCTACTACGACATTAGGTTATTTCACACTAGAAGGACGCTAATTCGCGTCCTCGGCATCACGTTTACACATACACAGGACGCGAATTCGCGTCTTCGGCATCCGAGATAAAAATTATGAAAATTACAAATACCTACACTGAATGGAAAAACCAGCGACGGCATAATATTATCCTTCATAAATAAAATAACATTTTGGTATCAGCTTTTAATTACAGTTAATTTCTAGCAAAAAAAACAAAAACTCGAGTACGCGAATTTGCGTCCTCGGCATCACGTTTACGCATACACAGGACGCGAATTCGCGTTTTCGGCATTAAATGGGTTAAGGCGCTTTTAGACCAAACGAGCATTCGCTCATTCTATCCCCCACTCTACGAAATTCGTTCATTACACAAAAAGTGATTCGTCGAAATTCGTTGATTTCGTAGAGTGGAGGAGGGGGATAGAATGAGCGAATGCTCGTTTAGTCTAAATGCACCTTTATATATGGTATGCGCGAGGTACAGTCAAGTGCAAAATATGTATCAAAAGAATTTTCTTAAGGTGCATTCAGACCAAACGAGCATTCGCTATTCTATCCCCCACTCTACGAAATCAACGAATCACATTTTGTGTAACGATCGAATTTCGTAGTGTGGGGGTTAGAAATTAGAATAGCGAATGCTCGTTTGGTCTGAATGCACCTTTATGAATATGACAGATAGACATATTTCTGAGCATTTTTACATACAACTTATTATGCCTTTGACTGTAAGTAGTGACACTATAATAGGGTGTCCCCTATTTTACGAGTTTTAGAAATTAATAATGTTAATAATGCGGAGTATGCGTAATCGGTTTCTTTTACCTCAAAGCATACTGAAAAAAAATCTGTTCATTTCTGTAACTGCAACCCGTGCCGACTTTCATGCCATTTTCCTATAGGTACAATGTATGAAAATAACCAAAATCTTATTTCGTTTTTTTTTTTTTTTTTCTATGGCATTAAAATATACTACTGTCTTATAAACATTTTGTCATAAAATTAACTTGATGAGAACAGAAAAAATAATACATTATTATCAAGTTACTGTCTGATTAATTTTTTTCATAGTAATTTGTATGGGAATTTCGAATGAAAGTCGGCACGGGTTCCTGTTACAGGAATGAGCTGATTTTTTTTAGAGTGTTTTGGGGTTAAAAAAGCCGATTTAGGGGGTATGCGTTATTGATTTCTAAAATTCGTAAAATAGGGGACACCCTACACTATAAAA
>JALPQI010005527.1:0-60580 GCA_025490895.1 Thaumatotibia leucotreta
CACACAAATTTTGACTCGGCCCATGTCGATCCGATTTCAGGTTTTCGTTGTCTTGATGTCCAAAATGTAACGTAAATTAAACAAAACAGCCTAGATTTTAAAGAGACCCTTTTTGGCATTATACTGATGATAAATTAAAAGATAAGAAGACCCCCGAATATTTTAATAAGGCCTAAATACTACATTAACCTGTTCTCGATCCTCCGTCAGCAAAAGCATTGACAAGGCCTGCGCAGCAAAGTGATAAATCATTAAAATTACTTGCGAGAACCCTTGATTATTCAATTAATCACTCTAGATTGGCTCGTGTATCCATGATAGGGTCCCGACGCGAAAGGGTTGATTTATAGCGAAATAATAGTCCGGAATTTGAAGTGTTAACTCAAGTTTGAGTTGCTATGTGCGTGGTGGTCCACGTTTTAGCTTCGCCTTTGAGATGGTAAGCAAAAGGTCAGTTTACTTTGTCGTGACTATGTTGTTACTGCATAGTTCATGAGCATGTTGAGAGAAGGCAGATAGAGCAGTGCCTCTGCTTGCCTATGTATAATTTGAGGCTACATTATTTTGTACCTTACAACTTCTTAGGTTCGTCTGATTTTGAATAAAATGATAACGTTATATATGTAGTTGTAAGGCATAACGTTAACGTAAGGCTAACCTATTGTTTTTATTTAAAATAAATACGATATTTATTTTGCCTGTGTATCTTGTCATCATTGTGAATAAATTTGCGATTTGTACTGGGCTGGATTCTTAGAATTTATAATATGAAACTGTCAGAAAATGGATAGAAACTTATGCAATTTCGAAATTGACGTTAAGTTTCATTGCAGCACTGTGTTGGGTGAATAAACTTTTTTCTGTCTGTTATTGCCATGGTTATGGTCGCCTGAGTCACCCTGGTTTTATGCAAAATTGTGCTACTTAAACTATGCAAACATACAATTTTCTGATGTTAATAAGCTTTTTCCTTAATGGGCCACCTACAAACATGGACTAAAAGCGTATTTGCATAGTTTAAGTAGCATAATTTTGCATAAAACCAGTGTGACTCAGGCGACCGTAACCATGCCAATAACAGACAGAAAAAAGTTGATTCACCCTATAATTCGTAGAATGAATATAATATGTATAATTCTTTAGTAACAATAAATATTAAGGCCTCAACCACAACATTAAAATAAATATAAACACATTGTTCATCCTCTAAATTTAGCCAATGAAGTAAAAACTTGCTCAGATTCCACATTTACTGAGCTAAAGTGTTGCAAAGCGCACCGTGGGCGGGGCTCCATCGACGCTACTTAACTACCGCCTGCTTCCACTTCCCCTTTAGGTGAATAGTGTGAATACGTGATATATTTCGCCCGAAGGAATAAATAAGGCATTTCTTGTCCGATGTTTCCTCTGAACTAAAGTATGGGGTTCTTAAAAAGGTTGGTAAGCTTAGGTTGCTAAAAGGTTATACAGGATACTTATACTTATGGAACTGGAGGCGTCTATAGGCTACAGCTTTCAGTTACCATCTAACAGGCTATGTCATTTGCCGTCAATGACCGCTTTCGCACTTATAAGCGGCCTTATATTAAGGCGTTCAATGGAGGACACCTGAGAAAGATTGAAGAAAAATAATGTAGCAAAATACGTTACTAAAACTATGTACTCTAACATCTTCTCTCTAAGGGCTTGTTTAACCATTATCATTAGCCCCCGTAGCCGGTTCCGGGTACAAATCCCGACGAGGGCATTATTTGTATTTATTTATCACAAGTATTTGGGTACTATGGCCCAAGATATTTATTATTAGCCCGTGAGGGCCCATAGGCACAGTTACAATTTAGTTTCATCACCCCAAACAAAATAATATGCAACCTGTCAGATAAACGTTTTTTCTTTCATATGCGTAGCGAAAAAGATAGTGATAGTTTTATCTGACGGGAATTATGAAACAGGCCGTAAATAAAGCTTCTTATTAATAGCCAAATAATACTTGTATTAAGTTACGCGATCGACAAAACCTCCAAACACGAATACAAATAACGTTGTAATAAATAACTGGCAAATCATCAAAGTTTACGAGTAATGTTACGACCGTCCGTCAGAATATACCCCAACCAGTACACTACATTCTAAAAGGACGTAAGCACCTAGAGAGTTCTTTAGCATCACGACTTTTTACAATTAACCCGGAATTCGGAGCCTAGAGTACACTTCAAATTGATCATTCCGAAATGACTTAAGCACCGAGACACGTATTTGAATTTGCGGCCTTTTATTGTAAACGCAGTCTCAACGTTATTAGTATAATAAGTTATCAGCAAATAGACCATTAAATAGGGAAGAATGAATGCCACATGCTTCAATATGGATACATACTTGGCCGGTTAACCTAATTTTGTATCAAGTTCTCAAGTTTATGTGTATATATATTAAGCTGATGATATTTACTGTCATAGTTTCGTTTGCCAGATTTGTCCAAAAGTCCCCCGCACTTGTGCATCTTAGGGTCACGGTATATTTTTGATACTTTTCTGCTTATTTGCTTTGAACAATAAGGCTCGATTTCACTAAACTTTCGAAGAATATCGCTTAATCTCGCGGGATAGTTATGTCAAAATTGCATAGTAATTTGACACTAGTAACTTAGAGTAAGCATTATACTTCGAATAAAAGTTTAGAGAAATCTAGCCTAAAAATCATGAATACACAAAATTTATTTTTGAAAGAGTTTTTGAGACAGACTTAAAATATTCATCCAATATCAGAAAACTTACCTAAAATTTATTACAGCTTCAATCTAATTATGTTATGGCTTTATGCTCTAAAAAAACTACAAGTTAAGAGGAATTTAAAGATTTTAAAGTAGGTACCGTATACGATAAGTAATAAATAAAAATATGAATATAATAATAATGTGTGAGAATAACAGATTCGTTCGAAAAGTCACGTGACCATTTCCATAAAATGCCTAAAGACTTAGCGCTTATCGTACTTAAATGATTATTGCAGAGTGACATATTGGCTCCTGCATTAGAAATGTAAAATACCAATTCAAATACGCTTAGTACATTATATTATTATGAAATAGCCCAATGGTTAGAAAATTCTTGATCCATGAACATTTAATCAGAGTAGAAATACTATATCATGATGTAACAAGGTCATAAGCCAATTTAGGTCCCACCACTTCCAAGACAAAGCCACAGAAGGCTATATAATAGACCACAAGCGAGAGCAAGCAGTAATTCACATCGATAACTAAGTCGAACGGTTCGGCCACAGACACGTGCGAATCGCGGCTTGGCAAGCGTTTTTCTAAGGCCTTGATCGTACTGCATACGCCGCTTCCAGCCGACAACGTTCCATCGCACGCAGCGTCTGAATGGTGTGTTCGAGAATGCTCGGGCGCGGTCGTTTTCGCCCGCTGCGTGCGGCGTCCTACCGCCATACACCATTCAGACGCTGCGTGCGACGGGACGTTGTTGGCTGCGTGCGGCGTGTGCAGTATGACGAAGGTCTAAACCATTGCGTGCCAGCGGATAGCGTGCCACTAGGATTTTAGACAAGGCTGTCTCGACGTCGAGCTCGTTGACGAACGCAGCGTCGAATGTGTGAATAAGAGAATAGCATAGCTGACTGTACACTGTTCAAATCCCTTGCATGCTCGAAACGCCGCTACCCGCCCCGACGAACGCGCCGCTCGACGCTCGTCACTCAGGCCCTACACTAAAGCTGTGGAATACTGTGGATGCATTTTGGGGGCACATTAGCAACACATTAGCAACATGCGAGCGACATGCAGGCAGCGGGGATCACTCTAATAGCCTGGAAATGAATTCAGCTGAGCTCAGAGGATGTAGAACATTTAGGTTATGTTAAGACGGTTTAGGTTATTAAGAGATTATAGCTGCTACTCAGAATAAAATTGTGTAGGTCATGTTGATTAGTTGTCCACCATTGGAACATTCCACCCACAGATGTCATATATACCATAGATCAAGAAAACGTATCTACTTATCGTGTCAAATGAACTCGGCAAAATCTACTGAGTTGTCCGTTTTTAATCGCAGCTTGCAGCTTTCGGGCGTCAAATTTTGTAAGTTGAAGTGAACAAAAACATTAATAATGCCTCCTTAAGTAATATTAATTGCAACAACACAAAAAATATGAATACTCAAGGGCCTGAGACATATTTAAAATCATAGGCAAGTAACAACTTCAGTACAAAATCTGACATGCTCGGCCGCCATACAAATGAATGAACTTGTTTCTTCTATCCAAATCTAATTCTGTGATTCCACCATTCCAATTATTCCAACCATTCATTCATTCGATTTACTTCGCTCGTCAGTTCATTCCTTGTTCTTATGCGAACACATCAAAAACGCGTACATACCTAACTTGTGAACGTAGAACGATTAAAAGATTAATAAAGTAATATATAGTTTAGTTACGCACATAATAGTAACGTGCTGTTTAAGACATTTGACGTTTCATATCTAAACAATAAAAACAATAGCTATTTTTCATAAATTTTGTACACTACTACACCATAAGTAATTTTCTTAAGCTATAAAATATTTCGTAACCGAAATTTAAAACGATTTATAGGATCTTATCGTGCTACTTAAATTTGATCATAGTGACAATAATAAAACCTCTAATCGTTTTTACATTTATTTTTAAAACAAGGTTCGAAAAAGTTTTAAATACAACTTCTTTCAGTGTTCTAAGAATCATTATCTATATAATAGAGTAAAATCGGAATACCAAGGCTTCGCGTTGGCTTTTCGATTCAGTATTAATTATTAATGCACAACGACAGCGTATGTGCTTATAAATGGATGCTTATTATATTCTCTGACTGACTGAAAGTACGAAGTTAATACTTAAATTCATCATCACATTAAAACAACATAGAATTCCTTCAGTAATATTTAAATCGGATACATGTACAAAAATCATAACAGTAAAAAGCGGCTTTCTAACAATGTTATCAAATCAAAGCCTATTCAACAATACACAACCTCCAAATTGACATTATCTTAAATCAGATCAGATTTCGGTAAGATTTGGCTATGGTTTTGCGGTCTGTATTCCATATCGATTGCCTGGCCCGCTGCCAGGGCATTGTCGACGTGCCTAACTTATGGCCGGCCGAAAAAGAAAAGTTTAGTCACTGGCCAGTGCGAATCGAAAAAGAAATTGACTGGCCATAGATATGATTTGTATTTTGAATTTGGATGGTATTTAACAGCTTTATTTAATGCATGAGTTTTGCTACCAGCCAGCAAGTATTTTCAATCGGATTTTTAAGGCTGGTTCTTTTAGAATGTTTCCACGATGTGATACTTTTTTTTTATTCCGATGCAATTTAGTATCTACTCTGGGAATGTAATTGTTTTTATAATGGCGACAGTTGAAGTATAGACAAGAAAGTAAAGCAGGAATTTGGTTTGCTAGAATATGAAACAGTGATAGTAATCGACTAATCGTACACAAATCATTAAAATCCCACTGGAAGACACTATAAATATTTTTGGATTAGTATAACTTTATAACAGTCTCATTGCTAATAAGTTTTGACAGTTTCAGTGAAACAGTATCGTCAACTAAATTGCAAATAATCCGCAAAACAAATTTCAGGCACAATATTCCATTCGTAAAAAATGTATCAACATTTTTGCTGTCAAAAGTTTACTTGCTAAAGTTTACATTCGCAAACGTTTATCCAATTTATTACTAACTCATCAAATCTCCTCAAACCGCAAGAAAGCCGAAACAGTTTAAATTTATCAAATTATTCCCCCAAAATGTTTAACAGGGATGTTTGCAAGTGTCAAATCAAATTTATTTATGACGGATTTGCTCCCTGCAGCACCTGTGTAGGGTGGCCAGGTTAATCCCGGTTATTCCGGTAATTCCCGGGCATGACCGGTTATAAAACCCGATTTCGGTTTGTGACGTCACATTCGTTGCCGGCCTTTGTTTTTTATTTAATTACATTCCGTGAATTAAATTATATGATTGTACATTTATGAGCTTTTATGAAATAATGCATACAGGTAAGGGTTGCCACTTTGAGTTAAAATAACATGGTAATTAGTAATACAATATTATTTTAATTGTTTAAATGTTTATATTAATATCTTTAAATATCATTTATATCATATAAACGCCCTTTTATTTCATTACTCCCAATTACTGTTAATGATGAAACTAGTAAAAAGTTATTTATAGAAGTTTTCCGAATCAACCTTAGAATAGTCATTACGTACAAAAATAACAAAACCTTCACAAAACTAAATATACCTAACCTCACACATACAGTATCACCTAACTTTAAACCAGAGCACTAACTCTGTCCGGGTTTAAGTGCCTATATCCGGTTTATTGGGCACCCTAGTGACCGGTTTAATCCGGTAGAGCTGCGGCCGCAAGACATTAGGCGATAATTATCGGAGTCCACAGCACGCGATTGCTATTGGCTGGGCTAATAACGCTGTTAATAGCTTGTGAGGCTTTATTTTGAAATTATATGTGCCATTTTGTGCTTGAGATGATTTTGAATGTATTTATACCATGTTGACAAAAACTTAGATAAATGTAGGCCATGACATTCTTATTTAAAGGTCCTATTATTTTGACGTTAAAGCTCTGTGGATATTTGTGTACACTCAACTCAACCAATTGAAACGCTAGCTCTAAGACCATATCAAATGACTGGCAGGTAGGAAGAAATTTCATACTATCTGATTTAAAACGTCGCTTCCAGATAGATCCCTAGCGGCCTAGGGTACCAATTTTACTGACTGGTTTCTTTTTTTTTTACACGTATTGCAGTAGATAGGTAATGTAGGTATATTTAAATCTATGGAATGGGTTGTCACTGTTGCCTTTTTATTTTCGATGCTCGTAATAACTTTTCTGTAAATTACTATAATGTAATACTTTATCTTAGTGCTAAGGTCTCTAACTACGCGTTTTTAATTATTTTATTTAAATCTTACAGGTGTCAGTTGCGTATATTTTACAGCAGACAATTTATAATATTAATTCAACTCCGTTATTACTTCATAAGTTTAAAATGTCACAACACAGGAACGTTTTATGGTGACGTCAACATGAAACTACAGTTTTACTGTGTATGTCTCAGCAGAAAGGAAACTATAAACTACAGACACTTTGTATGACAAGACCACCGTAACATCCAAATCATCAGGCTCTAAAATGTCGTTTATGGGCCTGACAATGTCTTCTGTAGTACCCGGGTCACCCGGTCGTAAACTGCGTTGTCCGGATGTAATGAGTCTACAAAAATACGGGTCTTGTGGGATTAGTGTGGTCACCCTGTGATAAAAATATTTGCTTGGGCTCATTTAAAATGCATATTATGGTAATAGTATGGGATGCCTACGTTATGAAGCATGCGGATTCCTGTTTTAACTATGCTGGTGGCCTTGGATAATAATTCTTTACGTTCAAGTAAAAAATACTTTATGCAAGATACACCAAAAATCATACTCAACTCAAAACATACTGTTTCTGTTGTACAGAATTCTCGACCTGAGAGGCATAAGGTCGGTTTTGTGGGTATGAGATATATCTAAATTCGACCTTGTCTCACAAGGATAAACTGGATAAAGTTACACTTACAAGTCAGAGAAATTGCTAAGTCCGACCTTATGCCTTTCATGTCGAGAATTATCAATTAAGGTGGTTCGTTTTTCATACTAATATATTTATTCAAATATGGGTAAATGGAGCATAGTTTTACAATGAAATCACTTAAAACGACAATCATTTTTATATTTGTTTGCGGCAAATTATGTTTCTGTAATATAAAGGGTCGAATAATAGCTTAAATTAGTACTTTATTTTAATAAAGATTTGTCAATATGTGGGTGAACGACGACAGTGTCATACACCAATCGTACGTTCGGCGTGTGCGTTGGAAAGCGACGTTGCCAGTTAGCTGAAAATGCTACGTTGCCGCTCTGCCCTAACGCATTTCGCATGTTATTTATTTTTCAACAATATCAAACGCAAGCGTTGCTAATGTTGCCATATAGGCCATATCCCCACGCAAAAGCCGAACGAAAGACCTTTTATTATAGAAATTATACCTATACATACTAGTTACATTTAATGTTTTTATAATAGATGTGCGTACTAAATGACAGTCTCGTGGAACTGAACGTAAAACCTATTTGGCAAGGCAACACTAAATTCAAACGTCACTCTGATTCTAAATCACCGGCAGTACTTTATCGTTTTACCATTTGTTTATACCTACAAATTCGAATTGACGCTAAATTGCCTACGATTGTTTGAAATATCTCATAGCGTGCAGTGATTTACATGAGGATTTATTATACGTTTGTATATTATGTAGCCACAAACGTCCCGGAAAGGCTATAAAAAAACCACCGATACTCGGGCCTGAAAAAAACTTGTAAGCGAAGCCTTGGAGAAATGATACTACAAGTATATTACGGAGAAATCAAAAGGTACGTCCTGTAGAGGCTGACTTGCTGGATATCTTTCCTCCCCGTATTCAAACAGTTTTCTTTATTATATATTTCCACTATTATTATAACAAAAATATTTCGTTGTTTATTGTTTTCGCAAGAACTGCTCATCGGATTGGAATAAGGAAACTTGACATGTAGATAAATAGTAATATATATTATATTATAAGAATATTTTTTTTTTTTTACATAAATACCGGAAACGTTAGTTTCCGAGGGATGATGAGTTCCAGGCCTTGAACTTTTAAAAATATAACCATTTTGTAGATACTCACTGAACCTTTTTTGAACCCAGGTTCCCTCCCTAACTTCACAGTCAAGTTCACCACCACCTAACTAGACAAAGCTGAAATGTATTTTTTATTCCAGTAATCATCACACACCATTTTAACGATGAGTATTCTGATTTCAGATCCAGGGCCAACTGCAGGTGTCACAATATGTGTAGATGCTTCAGGCTCACTTCCAAGCAACACACACAACGTCAAGCAATCTTCCTATATCCATGTATAAAACCAGAAAAACGTAAAACATAAATAATAAATAAAAATAATGTGATATGATATGATGTAAATAAAACACTGAATTTATAAATTGATCTGTTTTCTTTATCTATGTATTCCGCACGTGATTGGAATGGGAAGGAATCTAATAATTAAAGTGACTAGAAATATCTAATATAATTATATCTACATATGAAAACTTATCTGACTGAAGTCATCGAATAGATTCCGTCCCAATCTGATTGGACACCTATTAGGTCAGGACATCCAGGCCCGTTTTTTAGTATTATAGGCTATTTGAGATTGACCATGCAAAAAATACCGGAACTGGATGCCATAAATAACATCACCTGAAAGGCTGAAAACGTTTTTGGTGAGTAAATATATAAGGCCACCAAAATTAAACTTAGGTTTGTAGTTCAGGGACCAATACCACAAAACTTTACAAGCATACAAATCTACAATTATTTGTTTCGGAATTTATACAATTTTGTAGAATTATACGCTTGTAAAGTTTTGTGGGATAGGCCACAGGTTATTTATTTATTACTGAAAAAAATTTAATTTTAGGTAAAGTATCATTGAAAAAAATAAAATGTCATGTAATGTAAAGTAAAAATTATATTGAAATTACGAGATTTGAACCTTGGTCCTAATGAATGTGCGTCAGACGGTCATCCAACTAGCCTAATCCAAGTTCAATACACGTTCCGAAATAAGCAATCGGTTTCGTAAACGAATAAGGGTTTGAATGTGTGTGTGCATACTGCGCAGCCGCGGCAGCGTTTCGTATTTATTCAAATAAACTTATTTTGTAAATTAAACCTCACCTGAAATTTAGTTGGCCACATTAGAAACAGCAGTTTATTTGCGGCAAACATATTACTTATTAAAAATATTTCTATTATCATACATAAAATATAAAAATACGTAGAATTCGCGCCACCTATGCACTATAACGCCATCTATTGGCGTTGTAGTGCCTAGCTGACCGTGACATTCCACCTTAATTAAACTGAAAATTCTACTCCTCACAGTTAACTGATTTTTTTATAGAAATAAAACAATTTTAAGCCATAATTATTGATTTGATTTATGTATTTTTGTCTGGTAACTCTATCTTGCGTGTGCATAATACAAAAATATGTATTTATAGGTCGTGTATGATAGAATTATTTATATGTAGGTACACATACTCGTTTATTTAGTACTTAGTGTGCATCGATATGCTTGATCGTGCCTGTATACAGTCAACGAACGTTTATTACCAAGGAATAGAGTCGAAAAGTAGTACACAATTTTTTTTGTTTATTTTCATTGGTCTAACAATGTTAGTAATGGCATGGTCATAAAGTCGCCCGGGAGTAATGAGACTGCAAAAATCCGGGTTTTACCCCGAGATTAGCTTGGATTTTCTTGTTTGTAGTGATAACAGTTTTAAATTTTCTTAAATATAGAAGCACCTTTTGGAAAAGTCTCGTAACCGTACTTGGTAGGTAGCAACAGTCAATTTTCGTAGTTTTGTGTTAGGTTAGGCTAGTCAAATAATACTAATCCTAAGCACTAATTACTTACTTTATAGTTATTTTTGGGTTTCATACAAGACTTTATTTTATACAATTACAAAATAAATTACATGAATAAATCCACTTCGCAGGCTTCGTCAGGTAGGTATAAAAATAGATCCACCACAGGCTTAGTCACACTATAATCAATGATAAAATCCGCCACAGGCTTCGTAAATATTACATTATATTAATTACAAAAGACCACCCCGGGTCGCATCTGGTCCAAAGGTCCCCATGACACTAGCAGCATATTTCACCTAGCTAGGGATATTTGCTGGACCAGGTACGACCCGGAGCGAGGATCGCAGCCCCTATCCCTAAGTCGGCGACCCAAGTCCCTGATGAAAGTATTTAGTATAATTATGTTTATTTTAGTATAGTTATTGTTTGTATGTATGTATGTACACTCCAGATCAATGGATTTGGATTTATTTTCAAAATTTTCATAGTTTCTATAGATAGTTATAGGTGTCTTAGGTAGAATCTCTTTTTATTTAAGGTTATTAGCATTTCCCTGAATTTATAATTGAGACAAAAAACTAGAATGTTTTAAATAGACACCGAAAATGTATGGAAATACGAGCTTTTTAATCATAAGTAGCTATTTTTTCGGACGGAGTCGTCGGACGATAAAATTTTGAATTGGAAAGGATTGGATAACAAAATCCAGGAAAATTCCAATACAATCTGATGTCAAAAGTGGTTCCACTGTTACTATAGATATATTAAAACAAAACAATCAGCATGTTTATATTATTTTCTAGGAAAATTTTTACCTGACCGGAATTTATTGACCGCGAGTGTATTAATAATGTTTTACTTTTATTTTCAGGTAAGTCAACGAAAAACGAGGCTGATTAGAAAACCACGGTAGAGGTAGTGAAAACTTTGGAATTAAAATGCAAAAGCTACTCTCGATTTTAAGAACACTTGTTTCATCACTGTTTCATAAACTGTACCAACAAACATAACATGCAATCTGTACGCAATACAAAATTTCTTTAGAAGTTCTGGAAATTATGTTGACAAGTGTCACCCCCTATTCAATGCTTAAAAATGTCGATGTATGTAAACTTGACTCGCTATTAAAAATAGTTATGATTGGTCCATTAAAGTTTTGAACAGTTATATTCTATTTTAATTTGTCGCCCACTGTGACACAATTGCTAAAGAGTGATCGCAGCATAAACTACTAAATTCGCTCTATTATAAAATCTGTACCTATTAATAAATAATACAAATAAGAACCTACTGGTATTGCACATACTTTACCCGTTGCAGAACCAAAAGGTTTTTTCAACCGTCACGACCCACCACGACTTGAAGTATCTCGTGAACAGGCGTTCCCTCGGGAACGAACCCGGAACGAATCCGATCCGACGCGGGTACGTGTTCGCTCCACGTGACTTGGGTTCGCATTTCACGTGTACACGTTTTTATTCGTCTGAGTTATATACCCAAGTGACCCGGAGTACATTGGAGGCTTAGATACTTTTAAAATATTATTCGTGAGTACACTGAACCATTTGGAACGCTACACTCTAGAACCATCAGTGTTATTCACTAAGGAAACCGCCTTGCTATCAGCGCTGTGTCAGCGGTGCGGCAGCGTCGAGCCTAAAAATGGTATTCACTAATGCACTTTAAACGACACTAGCGCTCGGCGACGAATGCGGCGTGAGCTGGAACTACACTGCTTCGAGAGTTACTCCCTACAGTTCGACGACGAGCTGAGGCCTATTTCTCGAAAGCTTGTATTTTGTAATACAAGTGGAAGTCTCTTTTTGACACTATTAATTAGATAAAGACTTTCGCTTGTATTACAAGTTACAAGCTTTCGAGAAATGGGCCTCTGTTCTACGTTAGTGAATACCGTTTTTCGCAGCGCTGCGCTCTACGTCAAAGTGAAGGCTGTCTCGTCGTCGAGCTCGTTGATGAACGCAGCGTCGAATGTGTGAATAAGAGAATAGCATAGCATGTCAAAATAAAAAGTGGTTTGAAGTGTCTTACAATCTGATTGATAACGTTACTGTGACATGGTTCCTTAGTCGCCTAGGGTTGCAGCGTCATCATAGTGAACACATAATTGCGATCGCCAATCCGCTTGCCCAGCGTGGCGATTATGGTCATTTACCTCCTAATGTAGTTAATAGAAGAGGCCTACGTCCAGCTGTGGACTATTATAGGCTGATGATGATGATGATGATGACTACCATTTTAAAGCAAGTAAATGGATTTTTCACTTAATACCTACTATTGTTGAGTGCAATATGCAGTTTCGCAGTAATACATGTGTCAGATTTATTACGTCATTAATTTTTCACCACGCATATAAAACAAAGATAACAGAAACCCGCCATCTCTGGCTATAGAATTATAATTCAAATTTAAATTTCTGCAATAACTTCATATTCGCGAAATATAAGAGCTTTTACAATCGCATTAAACTTTTACAGCCCGTCATAATCCCGTTCGGGGGACTTATGCAATCAAAGCGATATATCCCAGCTATGACTGTGAATACACGATTCGAAATGCAATAACGCGCGATCGTATCACCATTCATTTTGTCACACGACCAGAATAGTCCTCTATGTGACAGATTTCCTCCATTGGTATCTGCATCATACCGCGTAGAAATTCAAATACCCTTTGTAAAAGTAAGATGACTTATATTTTAGCCTATATGATGTCCCACTGCTGGGCACAGGCCTCCTCTCATATATGAGAGGGATTGGGCTGGCCCTAAGCGGGTTGGGAACTTCACATACACCTTTGAATTTCTTCGCGGATGTATGCAGGTTTCCTCACGATGTTTTCCTTCACCGAAAGCTAATGGTAAATATCATCTAATATTCCGTACATACGTTTCGGAAAAACTCATTGGTACGAGCCAGGATTTGAACCCACGACCTCCAGATTGAAAGTCAAACGCCTAAACCACTGAGCTACCACCGCCTTTAAAAAAAAAGATGACTTAGCGAAGATATAATATTTAGTGCCAAAGAGGGCACAAAGGGTTCCGTGTCATGATTATTTTCAAAACACGTTTGGTGTATGGGAGCCGCCTTAATTATCTATTTTATTTTAATTTTTATTATTTAGAAATATATCTGTGAAAATTTTAACTGTCTAACTAACACAGTTCACGAGATACAGCCTGGTGACCGACGGACAGACAGACATCGCAGCCTTTGTAATAGTAAACTGAACCCGTTTTGCCCTTTAGGCACAGAACGTTAAAGACGAAGAGTAGTAGTAAAAGTATAGTAATTTACTTTTTAACGACAAACGGGTCTTAATTGGGTATCCTAACGTTTCAGGCATAGCAATATTCCCGATTAATAAATAAATAATAAAATAACATAAATATCCTGGGACATCTTATCTTACACAAATCGACTTAGTCCCACAGTAAGCTCAATTAAGGCTTGTGATGTGGGTAACAGGTAGGGCTGCCAACTGTCCCGCTATATGCGGGACGTCCCGTTTCTGGGGCCCTAAAGTATAGGTCCCGCAGAAGGTTCACGCGGGACGACAGTTGTCCCGCTTTTCAGGGGATACTAAACTGAAAATACTAAAAGAATAATATGAATATGTAAATGAAAGCATTTATGATTGTGAAATGTTAATTTGATTGTACCGCGAAGACGGCGACTACGAGTATAGCCTGCGAGCACCGTGTACTGAAAGTGTATAACTGTGCTACTAAATTTAACCGATATGAAATTGAGCATTATTTTTTAATGTTAATGTCATTGCCGTCCCGCATTTTACAGCCAAGTCCCGCAATTAATTCGCGAATATCCAGTATATCTGTGATCTTTGGTTGGCAGCCCTAGTAACAGGCGACGATATATATAATAGATAGATACATATAGATACTTAAATACATACACAGCCATGACCAAGAAACAAGTATTTGTGATTAATAAATACACAAATAATGCCCTCGCCGGGATTCGAACCCGGAACCTCCAGCTTCGTAGGCAGGGTCACTACCAACTAGGCTACAGAGACAAGAGAGGCTGATTAAGACCCGTTTGTCGTTAAAATATGAGCGATAATCGTGAAAGCTTAGATCAAGTTACTATATAGTTCGTAAGTGATCTGTGGGTCCTCAGAACGTATCGAATATACTATTCTCTGGTGAACGGGGACGCAACTTGAACTCGGTTTGCATTTTGAAGAGCATCGATCCTGCCCTTTCTCACAATTCACGGACGCAAGAAAGCTTACGCTTACTATTTTAAAATATGAGTATGATTTATGTAACTGGTACATAAAGGCCGACAAAAATACATGATTGTTTTATGAAACGAGCACAAAGCGAGTTTCATGATAGAATGACACGATAGTTTTGATGTTTAAATACATAGTCGAATAAGCTTTTTAACTACTACTGCTGCTAAATGACTGCTGTAAAATGTGTGTTTTCAAATAAGGGAACAAAAGTCGGTTACCAGTTAGGGTATTTATTGTTATTGATATTTGATAGCCTGGTCAAGTCACGATAGATACACATTTTCCAAAGTGTCCCAGAAAGTTTGTATGAACTTTTCCATTTTTGTTACCAGATTCCTATACAATTTTGGTAACAAAAAAAGGAATGTTTCATACAAACACGTTTGGGACATTTTGGTAAATGTGAAGGATCTTACTCAGCATCATTGACTCTACCAGCTTACGAAATTTTATCAATATCGAACACCTGGATGCTTAGCCAAGTTGCCAAACGCTAGCGCTTGGTAGCGTATCGTAGTTTTCCCTCTCTGTCACTCTTTCATATTAGTGCGACAAAGATAGTTAGCTGCCTTTTAACGATTGACGATTAAGCGTTAGCGATTGCCAACTTGTCTAAGCACCCTGACCCAAAGGTACAATTTTTTTGAGAAATGCTCACCCATATATTTCACGTGCCATTTTCCGAACGAACCCACTAGGTTTTGGTTAAACCGAGCTCCCTGGTTAATCCGAGCGGTCATCTCTTCAAGCAGCGAGCAAGTCGAGTTTCCCGTGAAACATCGAATTTATCGACTTGTTTATATTCGATTCTTTCCTTTGGTACCCTGGACACGATTGTCGTGTGCATAAAATGAGAAAAAGCACTTCGGTCGATAGGAGGTTATTTTTTAAATGTTTTTAAAAAGTCTTTTGAATTAAAATGCTAGACTGGTCTGCTAGTAATAGGAACAGGTTAAAAGGGTTTAAAGTGTCTAGGAGTAAATTGAGCGCCTTATAAAAATGCAGCTCCATAGCGATGTAGGAAAATTTTTAGCTTTTTAGTAAATGGTCCCGCTTTGTCGGTCCATAAAGGTGCGTTCAAACTAAAAGAGCATTCGCTGTTCTAACCTCCCACTCTACGAAATTCGATCGGTACACAAAACGTGATTGGTTGATTTCGTAGAACGGGCGCTAGAACAGCGAATGCTCTTTTGGTTTAAACGCACGTTTAGGACGGTGTTTGCTCGTTTGTTTTTACGAATTATTTGTCTAAGCATCTGTCGGCTTGATTAGTATATCTGTATGCTTAGCACATGATTGGTATGTCAGTATGTCGCCGCGAGATAAATTTTCCATCTTTTACTAACTATATGAATAAAAAAGGGTCGCACTAATCCTGTGCTAAGCCTACTGTTCCAAATTGCATACTAACAGCCAATGAACTATGTTGCGGTCAAACAGACAGACATGGCGAAACTATAAGGGTTCCTTGTTTTACTGAGGAACGCTAAAGGATAGATGAAGGGTCCACGGAAAGAACATGTCTAGACAATTCAAATCCTGAAGAAAAAACCACCTTACTTTTAACAGAATAAGGTGTGAATTTGCCCTGATGTTTTTAAGTATTAGACATGTTTTTTTCGTGGACCCTTCAGATGATAAACTGTAGGCAAACAAATTATTTTGCTAATAGATAAACATCCCACCTCGTTCTGATTTACGTATTGCGACAGAGACGGAATTAAAATCCAGTCTAGCAAGTACCAGTAAACCGTGCTATTCATTGAGTACGGAGCACTTAATCTTATAAACCGGTGCAAAGAGAAGGCCTATTGCTCATAGTAAGCCGGGAAACCAATGGTCTAGGTGCTTATCTTATTAGTTAGACACCTGAGCATTCCGCCTCCATAGAGCGGTGATATAGGATATAACGAGTAGGTGGATTCCTGTGCTTACGTATGATAAACTGTTATAGCTATACTTATAATTAAACGATTAAACTTACGTGCATTTAGTCACTGCGTGCGACATGTTTCAGAGAGCCTAGGTGTCCATTATAAAGCACTGAGCCTGTTTACGCCTCGCGACTTGCGTGTTTAGTTAGTATGCCTCATCATCATCATATCAGCCGAAAGACTTCCACTGCTGAACATAGACCTCCCCCAAAGATTGCCACAATGACCGGTACTGTGCCACCCGCATCCAGGGACTCCTGCGACCTCAAGCCTCAGTATGCCTCACAAAAGGTTAAATTCGATTGTTTAATAGCTGTTGTATATTTTTTACAACACAGCTATAATATCTTGGCTCATCTTTCGCAGTCACCATACATTATCCATACATTTCATACCTACATAATTATTCCATACATTGTCAAATGCCCAACACGACACGAAACTCCAAAAACACAGAGTAGCATAAAAAGGAGTTGACATAGATTTGTCCGTAACAGACTGAAAATAATTTCACATGTATAAACCGCGCTTAGTTATCAAAATATTCGTACCAACCTCTATTTAAAATGATTATTTTCCAAAAAATGTGCTGCAAAAGTATCTATGATTCCCGATTTCCCGGTACCAAAAGTTAACAAGACGTTTCAGCCATTGTTCCGATTTACAACATTGACAATTCGAACGGAGATCAGCAAGAAAACAGACCAAAGTTTGCTTTAAAACAATTCAAAGATGGCCAACAGTATTCAAGTTTTATCCGTCTTCGAGTTTCCGAAGATGCAATCTCGGATGCCTGGACTTTGGCCGATTTCGAAAACTTTGGAAAACAGATTTGGCGATTTATGTTTGTTAAGCTGCCATTGAAATTCTGTTTATCGATACCATTGTTAAAAGTAGCTTTGTTATTTACTTATATAACAATTATAAAGATGCATGCAGACCAAAAGAGCATTCGCTATTCTATCCCCCTACTCTACGAAATTCGATCCTTACACGAAACGTGATTCGTTGATTTCGTAGAGTGGGGGACAGAACAGCGAATGCTCTTTTGGTCTGCATGCACCTTAACATACCCTTTTCTTGGTAACATGTATTATCTTATAAGATACATATTTTTTGACCCACTTTTTGTATATTTTTAAAGACAGATTTTTTTGCTCTATACAAAGGCGAGGAGACTAGAACGCTCGATTTTTTTTTATTTAGCCAAGAAAAGGTATAACTCCTTGTTAGTATAGCAAATAAATTACACAGCCTCATACTTACTCAATAATGATTAGCTTTTTTAACAACATGTTCGATGCTTAAAAACTAAATTGAATGGTGTAACTTTTAGGTCCCGATCCTCATACAATAAACTATGTTACGAAGACAAAATATAAAACTTGTAATCTGATTGAATAATAACCTACTCAACTAAATAAAATAAAAACAAATAAATTAAAAGTAACTGACGTGTTATGAACTCCCGTAATCCGGGATGAACTATACTCCTATTATAGTTTTTTCTCATCCCAAGATTGCAATTTAGCTTTTATTTTAATCTCAACAATTAAAAATCACTCCTCGACTATGTTCATTAAGAACGGGAGAAATGCAGATCTGAAAATTAAGTTTCGAGGTTCTTTTCTGCGAATTTACTTTAGTTTATTACCATTTTATGTTTTAAAGTTGTCGTAAACTGTTACCCTTCAGTGAATTTAAATGTTGATTTTGTTATTTTAATTCGTAGAGAAAATAAGTTTGTGGATTCGTTTTCTTTTTTAAGTAAAAATATATAATTTTATCAACGAATAAGTTTCAGACCACACTGACGATTATTCCATAAAACTACTGGATGCTTAGCCAAGTTGCCAAGCGCTAGCGCTTTGTAGCGTATCGTAGTTTTCCCTCTCTGTCACTCTTTCATATTAGTGCGACAAAGACAGTTAGCTGCCTTTCGTTTACGATTGACGATTAAGCGTTAGCGATTGGCAACTTGGCTAAGCACCCTGGAGTGCCAAGTGACGGATTCATCTCTTCAGATTCATTTAGACAATAATTTTAAGTAAATAAAATCTTTAACAGACAAGCAAATTTTTGGCAGTGGCGTTCCAGGGGAACGTTGTTTACTAAAAGATAACTAATGTAATGGGCCTTACAAGTATGTGTAAAACAGTTCAATTCCATGTACAATCTTTGACGACCTGGCATCAAACCGGTTTCCTGCTAATAATGCAGCCGCAAACAGCGCAATCTATTTTACGGCTGCAGATCGCGAGGAGCTGAGCATTGGTATCTCATTTCAATATCATCTGGTACCGTTAGCTGTCGAGCCACTAAATACGACACTTGACTTTAAGCAGGCGCAGATCCAGGATTTCGTCCAGGGGCATTGACTTATGATATGATAGTAGGTACTTAATACTGAAATCTATTTTTTCAATCGTTAGAGACAGCACCTGGATGCCTTTCTTAGCAACTGGCCGGAGGAAGCATACGAGAGTCGTGGAGTTTGAGGGGAGAGGCCTTTGCCCAGCAGTAGGACACGAGGCTGAATAAATAAAAAAAAAAGAAACAGCACCTAGGTATACCTAGGTCCAGTGTCCTGGGGGGCAAGTACCCCAACTCGCCCCCCCTCCTGGATCTGCACCTAGCTACAAGGTCTTGACCTGCTACCGCGAACTTCAAAATTCGCAAATTTTGAGGATTTGTCTCTGTCACTCTAATGATGCTTTTGATGTAGCGACCGAGACGTCCGAGAAGTCCGGTAGGACCGCTCTTTCACCAAACTTGAATAAGTTATATTTCTTGGATAATGTTTGCTATCCCTTACATTTATATGCTTGGGGAAAAGGATAGTGATAATTAATCAGACGGGTACATTTTGTCCTGAGTTTGTAAAATAGGGTCGCGTTTTATAAAGTCACATTTTACAATTTCATTGTTTGCCTCTCTAACGCACGCACATATTGGCTAGAAAGAGAGGCAAACAGCAAAATTGTAAATTGTAACTTCATAAAACGTGACCCAGGCTGTAAAACTACGACGGTAAGTACTTGAATTTCACCTGTTAGCTCCAGGCCTGCTACCGCGAACACCGAAGTTCGCATATTTCGGGGATTTTTCTCTGTCACTTCCACAAAGGCTTCACTAGAGTTACAGAGACAAATCCCCGAAATTTGCGAAGTTCGGAGTTCGCAATAAATCAGCATCGCTTATGGCAAACCGCTCTTTTTATGGCTCCGCGGAAACACGACTATCAATTTCACGTTGATTGGGTTTCATATGCTCAACTACCGATTGTGTCAAGTACCTTATGTACTTGACACAATGTTTTCTGAGTCTCTAATAACCTCGCTTAGATAATTATACTGATCAATTTATAAATAGTGTGGGACGAACGCAGAAATCAAAAATTAAATCATCACTCTCCCATACAAAATGTAGAGATCACTTAACCAATTTGTATAAAAAAGTATTTTTTTCGCGATTTTGCGATATCCCGAGAAACTAGACAATCGTAAAACCTACATTTAAAAAACTTATGTTTCTGAACGAACTCTGTACCTCGTTATAAGCAGACGGATTTTGAAATATTTTTTTGTAAAGAAACATTTCTATAGATAAAAACACTGCAAATATGTCAAATTACGAATCGATTTCTTACGATAATTTTCATCCTTTTTGCTTTTGCAATTGATATAAACGAACAAGGTATATGGATCAAATCAAATTATTTTGTGAAAATATAAATATAATTGTGTATTCATAATCACACTACTGTGTAGGTACTTACTAATATAAATTTTCCTCGGATGGTGTTTTTTTTCTGGTACACATATAAGTATAGGTATATATGTTTCATATTTTTAATAAAAACTAATTTTTCGAAAGAGTTTTCCATCATTTTCTAAGAACGCAACGTGGCAAAGTTATTTTAAGCGGAATTATTAGTCTTAGCTTAGTTAACAATTTCCCAAACTCAAAATCCTCTTAAATAGCTACCTACCTAAATAGTTTAGTTACATCAAAAGTTATTCAAACTTGAAATTAAATAGACATCGTATTAACACCAACTATGAAAATTACAAATTAAACCAATAAGTTACCAACAATCCGTTGGGAATACACTAATTCCCGCCACATACGTGTTTATATTACATTCGCATTAACAGGTTCATTGACATCACATTCGTATAATTAATTAATTAATGCTGTAAAACCGACCAAGTAAGACCTTCCGACGTTTCGACACGATTCGTATAGTCAAGGTAAAATGTATGCACGTAAAGCGCCAAAAATATGTGTACAGTACACCACCGTACAATAAATAGTAATAGGGTCGTATATACATAATTCGTCAGTTGTAATATGAATTAATGTAACCACAAAATGACGATTTTTCAGGAGGGCCCAAAAACGATTTTGACATTTATATGATGTGATGTATCTTTTTAGTTAATTATCCTATTGACATGATGTTTATCTTGTTTGTTTTATTTTTGAAAGGTCTGTTTGACACACCGTTACAAACTGCGACCACAGTTGTAGTTCAGGAAATGGCTGGTGCTTGCGTTAAATATTTTTTAAATAATTTAGAGATACGTTAATATTTTAATGAAAATCATCAAAAGTGGATTTCGTAATTTAGTGTAGCTCACAAATTGAAACCGAATTGCTTATGTCATACAATACAGATGGCGCTTACAGCATTGACATATAAAAATATGGTGACTACATTAGGAAGGACATATTTTGTACTTACAAATTAGTACTTACGTTAAAATATTGTCTATGATTTTTTGAAACCTTTACATACGTTAATAGATAACGTAGAAACCTAATAAAATGGCAAAGTTTTTGTAAAGGTGTATTCAGACTAAACGAGCATTCGCTATTTTAACCCCCTACTCTACGAAATTCGATCGTTACATCCTGTCGCTATCAACATGTCTTTAAGACTGAAACGGACAAACAATACTTAGCGGCTTGCTAAGTTAGGAGTCGTTTATGAATAACGAAGTAAAGCATGATGTACCATTTCTTACAGGAGACTAACATATCTCACGTTTGACAGCAACTCGCAGCTACACGTCTCTTTTTAATCAATACAGTCGAAAAGAGACAGGTAGCTGCGAGTTGCTAACACAAGATGCCGCTCGTATATTATAATAATTACCAAAAAATAGCTTTCGTCCGAGTAAGAACTAACGTTAACTTCAAAGATTTCAAGTATCTGTCTCTCTGTCTCACTTACGACGCCTTACTTTAAGTGACAGAGACAAAAGCTCGAAATTCTTGATATTCGAATTTCGTGATAACCCCTCAGCGGCGTTCAAACTTTTTAAATAAATTAGTATACCACTTCAATATTGAATTTGTTACCTATAAATTTAGAAGACGCAGAGTAGATAATGTTGATATAAATTTGTTTGGCCCTTAGGTTCGGTACACATCGCCGCGTTTACCATTAAATGGGATTTTTCTAATTTATTCGATGGTGTCGGTAATCGAGGATTTGTAATCGATTTTATAATTGAATGGGACATTTTTCGGAGGTCGCCAGGAAAACATAAATAAGAATTAATGAGATTATCGCTTTCGTACAATATTAATGATTAGTGAAATTAAGTAATTATGAAATATGATAATAAATAATAAATAAATAAATATCTTGGGACATCTTACACAAATCAACCTAGTCCCACGGTAAGCTCATTAAGGCTTGTGATGTGGGTACCAGGCGACGATATATATAATAGATACTGAAATACATAGACAGCCATGACCAAGGAACAAATATTTGTGATAAATAAATACACAAATCGCCGGGATTCGAACCCGGAACCTCCAGCTTCGTAGGCAGTGTCACTACCAACTAGGCTACGGAGGCTGACACAGTATATGTACCTATAAGAATGAGAGTGCCATGTATTACGAGCACTACAATCGTAAGCGATAAGTCACGTGACCATAATAATGTATAGAAATAGCCACGACCGTGACTGTTCGTTCGAATCTGTCATTCTCATACTTTTATGACTTATCACTTATCGTATTTGACTGCTGAATGGCATCTTGGTTAGCCCTGATGATGCGTTTATCATTGTAACTTTATTGTAAACATTTTCGCTGTTGAAGACTGTACCTTTAATGTATTATTTTCAAAATGAATGATATTCATTAGTACTTTTGATTATGACTTTCATTCTTTCAAATAACTGAATGTTGGAGAATGAAAAAACTAAAGGTGCATACAGACCAAACGAGCATTCGCTATTCTAACCCCCTAGGTACTCTACGAAATTCGATCGTTACCCAAAAAGTGACTCGTTGATTTCGTAGAGTGGGGGATAGAATAGCGAATGCTCGTTTGATCTGAAAACACCTTAATACTCGTATTGAGTTTAGTTAAATTCAATTAATAGCACTATTGTGTAGCTACAAATAACCACATAAATTATAAAACCTACGTCAATTTCCCGCTCACGCTAAACTTTCAAAACTGTGGACAATATGGACACATGTTGTCGACCAGGTGTGATATATTAACACCAACTTTCAACTGACAATAGATAGCTCTTATGTGCTTGTAATAAGGTTCACTATTAGTAAGTTTAATATGTATGATGGTAACACCTCGATGTTAACTGCATCTTATTTATTAGGAGATTACACGCTTTTGAATAATTTCCTAATACTTGCGTTGCGCCACACACACACGGATTTATGATAATGTCAATATGTGAAAATGTGTCTAATTTTTGGACTCCAAAGAAGGCCTACGCATATAATATATACCGTTTGTCACAAAAAAAAGTTTAAACTAATATGGCCGACTTTTCATAGCAGTATTTGATATAGGTATATCGTGAAACACGTTCGTATAACTCTATATTTCATAAGATTAATAATCATCAATATTTTTCAATCAAGCTTTAAGGTTTTAAGTTGGTGGTAAGACATCGTATTCTAAAACTGCGTGATTATGGAATAATGCGTGTTTGTTTATTTTTTTTTTGTTTTTTATTGTTGAGTGGTATTATGTAGGTTACGTATTGATACAAGTTAGTAGGCTGGTACAGTCAATGATGCTGAGCAACATATACCACATTTCCCAAATGTTTGTATGATATGTTTGTTTGTGTGGTGGATTTTGTTTCATATAAACATTTTGGGAACTGTGGTGGATCTCGCTCAGAGGTGACATTCATTATTGGTACAAAAAAAAAATGCATATGAATCTGGTAGTTAAAAAATAAACTTCCTTATAAACGTCGCAGTGCTAGCGCGTATGCACCTACCCTTACAATCAAATTATGAAACCTTAAACGATCATAACCGATTCCACATTTAAAACTTTATCATACCATTACCGATCAAAATCATACTTGATTTATGAAGTAGGAATGTAACAACAATATTTTTCCTGCCTCTAGAAAGTTCCTTAGCGGACCATTCTTTATGTTAGAGACTCATCATCTTTCTCACTTTATCTTGATCTGCGTTTCCATCCCTGTCTAGCACACCTTACGCTAACCAGTGTAAGCGTGATATCACATCAATAGTAATTGTTGTTTAAATATAGGTTATTTTATACTGGTTTTTATGGGATTTGAGATACACTGACAAGTTGACGTAGAGATGATAGGGATAAGACGGGAGCGATGCTACTTATTACAAAACAGATGGTAGATTGAGATAAAAATATGTATTTTTGTATCGTGGATTACACTTTAATTAATATTAAGAACTTATTTGTTTTATACTCGTAATGTTTCCAAACTTATTTGTATTACACGAAGACATGTACAGTTTTGAGCCTTCGTAGGAGTAACATAGATAAATGTAATACTCGAAATTTGCGAATTTAGAAGTTCGCGGCAGTAGTCCTATACCAGGTTTTAGTTTACTGACAAGTATAAACGTTCAAAAACTTTTACTAGAATAACAAGTAAGTATTAAATTTAATATACAGACGGCTGATCGGGGATGACCTTTGCTTATTCTGAAAAAAAAAAACAACTACCACATGCAGTGTCGCCGCGGCAGACGCTCCGTCGCGCCACCTGGCGACCGGCTCGACACTAAATTCAAATTTCGAACACCCGCCGTCATGTTTTCTTTTTCCCGCTGTATAAATTAAATGGCATTCATGTCCACCGGCCTGTAATAAGACTTGTTTCGCTCGTTGTTTTATTTTAAACGTTTCAATTACTCCGTGAGAACTCCGGCCGTCCCAATTAAAATTCGAATGAACATCAAAGGGATTTTGGTTTTGGAACGTTTTTAATACAAATGTTTGTGTTTTTGAACGAAAAATTCGTTAACTTCGTGTAATAACTTTTACTTTTTCCTTTTTATTCTTAATACGTTACGCGAGTATCTCGTTTGGGGAATATTATTGCGTAGGCTCTTTATTTTTAGATCTAACATAAATTCTCATTATTTATAACATCCAAGTAATAGGGAAATTTCTTTTAGAACAGCATGAAAGACTGGTAATAAAATAAAAAGCAATATTTTTTAGACTTTGTTAAGGAATTAGTTTCACCTATAAAAGTATGAATGCATGCTGATATGAATAAAAACAACAGCGCATATCTTAGCAAGAATATGCAAAGACCATTCAAGCAAATTTAAACTTTACGTTTTCAAAGTTATCATAGTTATATTATTATAGGCATACATCGGCGATGACACGAATTTGTAAAGTCTCGTACACAAGAGAGTGAATGAATGACATATCCGTCGACGCAGTAAACCCGTTCGGGGTAAATAATTACTTCACTCATTTAGATCCTCAGTGTTTTTATGTGTGGCAACAAAAAACGACGTCTAAAGCTAGCAATTTGTATGGCTGGGATGAAATAAGGAGGGGTTTTTAACATCACTTAGCAAATTGTCTACTTTTTTGAATAATTTATGCATGCAAGCATGATGAATAATTTTTGATAACATTTTACCAGAAAAAGGTTAATTTGGTAGTGAAAAACATTTGATGCTATTAATATTTTTACTTCATCATCATCAGCCTATCGCAGTCCACTGCTGGACATAGGCCTCCCCAATTTCGTTCACTTTTTCAAACAACATACCTAATTATAAGCTGTTTGAAATAAGAAACTGAAATTAATTGCTTGTAATATTATATTGACTACGGTCACTGGGTATTGGGTATTACATTAGCTTTTACTCTTTTTAAATTTGGCGTAAAACGTATCTATACATTTTCGCCAGTGTTAATGTGTACTCACATCTAAGTAGATCATTTAGTAGGTATATCTTATTATTCGACGTTTGACGAAAACATCAGGGAAAAATACTTTTAAGTAGGTAAATCCAATACCTACTTACATTTTTCATTCTGTTAAAATATTCAAGCCATCATCCCTTCAAATTAAACACAAAAAAATCCCCAAAAACACCCGAACCAATCAAAAAGCTCGTTCCGCAACCATCCATCAACACTAATCGAAACGCGAATCCATTCACCCATTCGCTCAGTGAACGAGTTGGGCGCATGCGTTGAATGAGCGGAAGAGCTGCGTCACTCTTTTATATTGCGCGCTTTATGCGCCCTAATGAGGTCGGGCACAGCCTTATGGACGGTCCGTGAATTATGGCCAGAGTAATTAACACGTAGCGAACTATGTGGGTAAAGCAAATATTTCCTACTGACAACATTGAAAAAAAAAGCTAAAATAATGAAATTCAACCTTTTGTTACTACTTCGACGACGCTACGCATTTGGCAATTAGAAAGTGTTTGAATTGCTTGATAGATGTCGCTATGGCATGCGAGTGTATTTCTAAATCGCGCTATTTAGTTTAGATATTCGTAATGCTGTGGCTTACGTAATATTTCTCATAATTATCTCTTTAATTACTTTTACGTTGAATGGACGTACTTCAATAATGAGTTATATAGGAATGTGCCATTTCCGGTATCCCGGTAACTTAGCCAATCCGGGAATGTAGCTAAATGATTCCCCATAGTAAGAAGGAACGAAAGCGCCACATCTCTTTACGCTTCTTGTATTGCTTTGGTAATCGTCTTTATTATGTTTAGAGGCCGTTGCCGTGTGGTTACGGCAGTAAGAATACATTTGTCACCACCCCAACTCCTCCTGCGGGTGTCGATTGATGATGGGCAGAAGCGTCATCATAGTGGACACATTACTGCGATCGTCAATCCGCTTGCCCAGCGTGCCGATTATGGGCATTTACCTCCTAAGGCGTCTATATACGCCTAGTTAATAGAAGAGGCCTACGTCCAGCAGTGGACTAAGATAGGCTGATGATGATGATGATGATGATGATGATGATGTTTAGAGGATATACACTTAATTTAGGTAATCGGCGATAGTCTCTTATTGCCACACAAACGCTCTTTTAACAAAAGAAACTTCCAAGTCATAAAATACCCCAAAATAACCCCTGAAACTAACCGATAACAGTCTAACGGCTTGCATTGCCATTGTTAGATCGTAAGATAGTGAAAAATGTCACCGATTAGAAGTTTCCCCTCATACAAAAGTCATACAAGTGACCCTCGGTCAAATGCACCCCATGTTGTCAAAGTATAGACAACTAGTGTTTCAGAAACATGGGTCAGAAAGTAGGTCATTGTTTGTGTCTGTACCTTGTACATCTCCTTCAATAATGTGTACATTTGTACACGTACAGTCAAAGGCAAAATAAGGGGTATAAAAAATGCTCAAAAATATGTCCCAGTGCACTTTAATTTAATGTAATGAGGACTTTGTAACATATTTATAAGCGGATTCTTTCGATACATATTTTTGCACTTGACTGTACCTATCTGCGAAGCATCAAACTGGAAATATTTTTGGTATCGATCGTACACAGTGGGGAGATATTTTGTAGAAAATTGAAGGAATCTTAAAGGAAATTTTGGTTCTTCTTGTACATAATACTGCTAAACTGCTGATTATTCTATCAAAAACTATTGAATCAACAATAAATTAAGTGCCCGAAATACTCGTTTATCCACATTGTCTAGATTCTAGGTGTTCAGTAACTATTTCCAATATTTTTAACTTTATTGACAGTACCTGTACGTATATGTACATGACCACTAGCTAGTGCCCCTTATTAAACAATGTACAAATGTGTATACATTATTCAAAAAAAGATTAGATGCCCTAAGTAAATACTCGTAAATTAGGCTTCATACCAACCTTACCCTTCTCAAAGACTGCCCATCCATCTCTGTCCTCAAATAATTCTTAAACTTAATTCCCTTACCCAATTCCTAACACGCTCAGCCTAAGTCTAAACCTAAAATTTATGATATTTTTTACAAGACTCAACATTCGCAGATCACGTGACAATACATCGCTCCTCAAACTTTAGGGTCAGCGCCGAAGGGTTCTCAACCATTACGAAGGTCCACCGCACATTCTTCCCAACTAGAAACTTCACTTCTCACGCAACCCTTAAATACATAAAACATCCCAAACATTTTAGTAAACCAAACAAAAAGTACCTTGTAGCTGGCGGCGTTTAGGCCTTTTTTGACGATAATTTCATACAACTTCTCAGCATTGGTACATAAGCGCCTGCCTCTTTAAAGTCCAAATGCTCTGCTAAGCGGCTTTTAAGCGTATAGGCCTTTTTAATATTAAACTGTCTCGAGTACTCCCTTTAAAGGTTCTATGTGTATAGGGTTAAGCTACACTAAGGCCATTTCTGGTTAGGGATCAAAACATTCACTAGTTGCGATGATGCCGGCAATTAGTGACCCGGACTATATTCCTGTAGCTTAGCAAGCGAACTGACATAGGGTCAAAATTATTTTCGTTGTCTTGTTTCATACCACTCTGTCACGCTTTTAGTTGCTGTTTCGACTCAGTACATAATCAAAATTCGGTGCACTTGTATTTCTTTGTCACGCTAGATTTTAATCCATACATCAGAAATTGAAAATAAAACATCATCTCATACAAAAATCACCACTGCGTCACATTTTTACGGACACAAAATAAGACGACAAAAAAAAAATTATCCATTTAATTATTCACCACTTATACCTACTAATATAAATACCTGAGTAGGACTCAAGGGTAAGGGTTTTTGGCAGGATTTTTAGTTCTCTGCCACCTTCATTATATTCATATTTAGACCTTGGCGAGGATTTCGAAAATCGCATCTCTGTCACTTCGATGGAGCCTTCGTTTGAATGACAGAGATAGACGAGATTTACTTTTTTTTTAAGTACATGCTACGTATTTTCGTTAAGAGTAGACCTGTATGAATAAGCCAAAAACCAAGATGACTCGTGTAATAATATTTCCCTAAAAACATGGACAATTCCCATAACTTCTCGAAATCCAAAACACAGGGTTATACTTACAATTGCCAAATGAGACTTCTAGAGGAATATTTTCGAACTGTTTATCAAAAACAGACAAACACACCAACAGAGAACAAAACGACTCTTAATTATATTACTTACTCTGTTAAAGTGGAAGACACATTTATCAGCATGCGTACGCATTTTATCTAATGGCATTTTCCGTTTAGTATTGAAACGTGTAAGCATGCGTACGCGTGCGGAAAGCTGGACGCGGTCCCATACTAAACTGACATTTTCTTTAAACAAAATGCGTACGCATGCTGATAAAATGTGTCTTCACCCTAATGCCAAAGTTTCTGAGGCCTAAATCGGTACCTATGTCAAAAGTATTTAATTACTTTTTTTAACATTTAAATAACAGTACCTATTTATTTTCAAACTGTACAATTTATATACATAGATTTAATCTAACTAATCTACTTAACACGTTCGCTGCGATATAAGGCTTAAACACCCGATGCATGTACTCCCGTTCGGTGTGGAGGCGAAAAACTGTGAACTTCCCCTGGTGCGGAGGGTCATTATACAATGAGTATTTCTATATATACAAAAGAGACAACAATAGGTTTGAGTGTAGGACTTTAAGGGCTATTCAATAAAGCATTAAAACTGTGATAAGGTTTTTCGGCCTGAAACCGCACTGATTAATATTTTTTTCGATTCCTTGCAGATAATAGGCCGAAAAGCCCGTCATAGATTATAAGGTCACTCGACCCCTTCTAGCACGGTTGTAGGTGATACAATTATTTACTTTCGATTAGTGTCGTGATATCATTAGCGGGTATAGACGTAAATACGATAGTGCATTATTTGAGTGTCTGTTTACGTTTTCGTGACATAATTATTGCAGTTTGATCATTTATTATGCCTCGGTCAAACAGTAAAAATAAAAATTTAGATATTGAAAAAAATCGAAATTAAGAAAAGTGTTTGCAAAAAATAATATAAAAAAATACGACTAGCAGAAAAATTGATCTGAAATACATATCGTCAATTCTGTGTCAAGTGAGGACGCGTAATGTGAAATATAATACTTAATGTCTTATTTTTATTGAGTACATAGTGTCTTAAATAAATGATATGAAAGAAACATGTCGATAACTTCTTTCCCATCACTAATAGTTCCTGAAACAGACCTATTATTCAGTGCGGCATCGGGTCACAAGACCTTACATATATTTTTGTATATATCTCTAAAGTAAATAATAGGAACCCGGAGCGAAGCCAGCACTATAAGCACCAACTCATCGACTACCGATATTGATAGTTAGGTATCCAAATTTTAACATTTCCGCAAAATTAGAGTCATTTATATCTGTCGATACCTTACATGGTCAATGAGCCCCATATCGCAGCGGCATAAACATTGAGTACCAGGCCAATCGGCCAGTTAACGCACCATGTAAGAAAACGCCAATTTAAGTCCCGCAGCGAACGTGTTAACCTAACCTATATCTAAGATTGGTCCTTGTGGCATTGTACCGACGATGCTGGCGGCATTTCCTCGCTGTATCGCAAGACTAATACTAATGCGTTGTGCGAGGAAGTCGCCAGCTCTTCGGGCTTTAGTTACGTCGCCTTGATTGTTTATGTAAGTTTATTGTATTGACAATGTGACATTAAATCGTTTAGCAATTTCCTGAATATTGGCTTTGGACGTCCGTCGATGAAACAGATATGTTCAAATCAAAGGCAGGAAGTCAGGGTTGTGAACTAATAGATTGAAATGTCAGTTCATCATATTAGAATTTCATTAATTGTTAGATAAATACAGTCAAGAGAATAATTCATGCATTTGTAAACAATCTTTGACAAATATAGGTTATTCATTCCTCTGTCATGGTTGTTTTTATATGTGTGATATATATTTTTAGTACAGATGGTGCCTTTTTTACGCGCTAAGAAATGGCTCGTGTAAAGGTGCATTTAGACCAAACGAGCATTCGCTCATTCTATCCCCCACTCTACGAAATCAACGAATTACGACGAATCGACGATTCACGTTTTGTGTAACGAACAAATTTCTCTGTTCACTGTCATTTCCAGACACCTGTAGCCCCAAACCGTTGAAAAGTACAGTATACGTTAGGATTTACTCGTTACGTAATGCATTCTATCGCGCTTGCACATTTTGGAGCGAGCGCGATGGCTTGCTTTACATATCGATAAAAGCATTTTACCGATACTTGTAAAGTCATGGTACGGCTACAGCATCCAACTGTTACTCTAACTGTTAACTGTAACTTCAGGATCTCAGAATAACAATAACAATATTAACCACATGTTATGTTAATGTTTACGTAATGTGCTAATCATCTGCGGAGCATCAATCAGGCACATGTTGCTGCGATCATTACTTAGCATAAATTATTAATGGCTCTGAGCCTTCAAAATACTGATTCGGTAATTTATTGGTATAATAGCATTAAGTAATACGCAACAACTTGCGAGTAAACAGATCATTCAGTCTTATTTTATTTTACGAAAATTGAATTTTAAAGACCAAGATCTCCAACATCCGAGGTGGAAATCGAACCCACGTACTCAGCTTTCGCTACGATGCCTACAGGCTTAGCACATGTTTGATGCGACAGTATGTCGCCGCGAGATGGATCTCCCGTCCTTCACTAGCTATTTTAACAAAAGAGGGACGGATAGACTATCTCGCGGCGAGATACTCGTACTGTCGCGCCAATCATGTGCTAAGCATACTGCTACCGCTCGACTACTCGGTCTCAGCAACCACCAGTCAATTTTCTCGGATATTATGCAAACCCTCACAAGGCCAGGTACCGTTAGACCATACTTTAAGGTCAAGCAATAGGTACATGCATGCACCTTCTTTCCGAATACCTTTCGGTTAAAAACGAGAGGGCTGGTGACAATCTACCATACAATTTGTTACATACAAAATCCGATTGTGGTTTATTACCTAAGTGGGGTGTTTAAATGGACACGTTAATAAATAGAAAGCTTTGTTTTAAGGCTATGCATGCGGATTTGTCAGCCTCCGTAGCCTAGTTGGTAGTGACCCGAAGCTGGATGTTTCGTGTTCGAATCCTGGCGAGGGCATTATTTTTATATTTATTTATCAGAAATATTTAATCCGTGGCTCTCTTCGTGTTTAAGTATCTAAGACTTGTTCACGAAATAAAGTAGCCATCGTAAAATCTGTCTCTGCTGTTACACAATAGTCCCATGTCGTTCTAACAGCCATATATGGGTCTGTAAATTAATTCTTCTGTTTTATGTTCAAGAATCCAATATCCAAAAGCTATCGCTGAAAAGTCGTCAAAAACAAAATAACTTCATATAATGCTTAATGCAAAAGTTCAGACCCAAAAAAGTGCGAACTTCAGAGACGATTTCAATAATGTTAGACTTGAAATAGTTAATACCAATTGTAGACACGAGATTCACAGTTTATTATAGTATCGGTATTGTAGTTTAGTTAAGACCCATTGGGAAACTAAATGACCCAAAATGGTAAAATAAGAAGAAACACTACTTAAATCCAGAAGTTTAAATAAAAGTCCATAATTATGAAGAAATTAATATAAATATCAACCACAGCATCCGAGAAGATAGGCAAAAAGCCCTTCTTTGTAATAACATCCATACAAAGGTATGGTCTTATACAAAAAAAAAGAATTATTCAGCAATGGCTACTTTAAATATTTCGTGAACAAGCCTTATATCTAAGCTTGCCGTGGGACTAGGTCAATTTGTGTAAGATATCCCAAGGTACTTATTTATTTATTTAAATGCGCACGTGCTGACCGCTCATTCAGTGTAGCCTGGCCTTAATAAATGACATGACACAACCCTATCATAAATATTAATTACTACGGAAACGCGATTACGAAATTAAATAAAACGCATTTAATTTACTGTCAATTAACATTTAACTTTAATGGTCGATAAAGTGCCCGCATAATCTGCCTAGTAATTTGTTATTACGATAATTTTAATTTATGGGATATGATATTAATATTTTATAGTTAATTTGTGTTTTTTATTACAGATTGCTACCCTGGACATGATGAGATATCAGGACCCGAGGCTTGAGGTGAGTCACACCTAGGGCTGCCAACCGTCATGCTATATGCGGGACGTCCCGTTTCTGGGGCCCTAAAGTATGCGTCCCGCAAAGGATTCGCGCGGGACGCCGATTGTCCCGCTTTTCAGGGAATACTAAACTGGAAAGTAGAACTACTAAAATAATAATATAAATACATAAATTAGAGCAATTTAAGATTGCGTCATGTTAATTTGAATGTATCGCAATTCGTGACATCCGCGACTATAGCCCGCTTACTACTTGGCAAAAGATACAGAAAATAGTTTCTTACGTTTACAGGAAAACCCGTAAAAGTCTGTAATATTTTTTTATATTTGCTGATATGCCCTTTGTGCACTCATTTAATACTTTCTCAATCGTCCCGCATTTTATAGCCAAGTTCCGCAATTTATTCGCGCATGTTCCCGCATATCCGTGATCTTTGGTTGGCAGCCCTAGTCACACCCGGGTTTCTAATAGATAATATAATCATTTATGTAACAGGGTCAAAATTATTTTCGTTGTCTTATTTTGTGTCCCTAAAAAACGTGACACAGTTGTGATTTTTGTTTGAGACGATGTTTTGTTTCTAATTTCTGATGTATGGATTAAAATCTAGCATGAAAAAGAAACACAAGTGCACCGGATTTTATTTATATACTGAGTCGAAACAGCAACTAAAAGCGTGACAGAGTGGTATGAAATAAGACAACGAAAATAATTATGACCCAACAGGTGATATAATAAGGATTTTAAAATCGAGGGTCGCTAATAAACCCGAGAATTTTGAGAGCCAATTATGAGCTGTTCAGTACAGATCGTCTTTTTGTAAGCGCTAGTGCGAGAAATGGTGTATTTTTGTCAGTTCAACTTCTGAGCCATCTGTGCTGAAAAACATCGTACGATACACATGCGAAAACGAAATTCGTAACTCGTGTCGATTTAAAACACTTCCTTCGGTTGTGTTTTAATTTATCGCCACTCGTTTCGAACTTCAGTCTTTTCTTGCGCGTGCGGCGTCATACCGAGACCCTTTCGCTTCGGCCACGAGCGACGCGAATCGGTGCGAAAAACGACTGCCTTATTTAAATAGTAAAAGAACAAAGACTGTACCAAGTTGTGTGTGAGGTAAATTAAAAGATTGTAAGTTTTTTGATACTGCTATGTATCGATAAGTGACATTCCCATTGCATAATTCAATCATCACAACTTCAATCCCAATTCATAATTAGGTAGCTATAGCTACCTAGGCTTCTTCTATACGAGTATATGGTGTTAAAACATTTTATAACATCATCTTTCTCTCTTTGACCTTTTTGTATTGTAAAATAATGTCCTTGCTGCACTTTATTTTATGACGTTATAAACTATGGGTGCAAAACTTTAACAAAACTTTAAAATTGACATATGGGAACACTTTAGCCAAGAAAAATACGAATATTATTAAAAAATAGCTTATCTAAATTTCATATTAGATGGCACACCACGTACGCAGCGTGCAAACGCACTCGGTGTGGCTTGCCCTTAAGCAAACTTTTTCTACTAACATAGTATAATATTATCGTTAATACTTTTTGTCAATTTAACATGTTACCATTTTGTTTTTCAACTACATTTAAAAGCACGCAAACCGTCCGTATTCATCGGCAACTGCAAATAAAACAGTGTTTATTTTTACGCGAGAGCCTTAAGCTATGTACATACATAATGCCTGGATTGAATGCACCTGTATAAAATCACATTCGTGAATCCACGATGCAGCTATTTTATTCGGCTGCAGTTCAAGCGATAAGCTGAAGCGGTCTCGACAAGCGAGAGCCATGCGTTATTGACACAGGCCACTATCCCCCTTATACATAAACGTCTCCTAACTTAGCCCCTATGTACTCTTTGTCCCTTTTGATCTTATCTATATTTTTTTCTGAGCGAAATGGACAAACATTACTTAGCGGCTTGGTAACTTAAAAGACCTTTATGAATAAGGGGGTCTAGCCTCACTTATTTTGCTCTAAGTAACGTTTACCAAGTATGGTTAAAAGTATTTTGGTTTTTAAATCGTATTTTCGTTTAATTCATTGTATTAAACTTATTAAAAACGTGTTAAAATTATGTACAGTACGTTTATAACATTAGAATCAGTCACCTATAAACCTACGTCAAAATTGGCGGAGCCTAGAACATCGTGAACCAAACATAATAACTGATAGGTTTATAAATGAAACGTCTTCCCTTGATTCAATAAGTGCAGTAAGTGTGGTACGATCACTTTCTACATACTATTACTTAGAACGTCACGTTAACGATATTATCCAATATTATGAAAATACGACCACCATAAGGTTGGCAAATTACTCTAATAACGCTTTCATTGGATTCACACAGATAGATGATTACCAAAGTTCGCGGTAAACCCACCATGTGCTACCATGAGCTGCCGCCATTCCGCTCATACTCGTGGTCACGTACTGGTGCGAGTAAGAGCGACAGAAAGTAAGGCCGCGTTAATCTCACGGCGGCTGTTCACTGTACCATTGTGTGATGATCTGACGATATGTTATTAAACATAGACATACAATTCTGGTTCTGATTATGGAGCAAACCGGTGTGTTACGCTACCGCTACCTTTTATAACTTCCGTCAGACTTAGGGCACTCTCACACTGTAGCGAATAACTTAGCATAAAATGAACGGGCGTCCACACGCTACGTGGGAACGTTTGTGCGCACTAGCTTTGCTTTGTTTTGGCTCGGCCAGTTGAAGACAGTAAATAACGTTTGGTATATTTATTAGGAAGATTTAGCTAACATAGTTGCAAGTTACTTTGTTAGACAATACTGTTAGGTTACTTTCTTAGTAAGGGAACAAGGTACCATCGGCCGAACTGCTAGCATTGGTAGACCTTGTGCCTTTACAATAAGGTCCACCGAGTTAAGACTTAAAAGAGTGTTGCTGGTTGTACAGACGTAACCAGTAAAATATTTTAAGGCGGCTGTACACATTTTCCCGATGTAAGCTAATCTAATATACGTTTGGAATAAAGCAATCATCGAATCTCGCGCGATCCCATAGTTTTGTCTCTTAGATTGAATCATTGAGCCAGTGTAGGTTAGGTATACAGGCTCCTTTATAGCATGAAGGCCAAAAGTCGTTTTCAAGAGTCTTTGTTACTCCCACAACCCGTCGTTGAAGTGACAGGGACAGATGTACGAAATTTGCGCTTTTCGAAATTCGTTGGCCACGAATCCTATTACTGTTTTGTTATAATATGACTTTATTAGCTTGAAATTGTATAATCATGGAATTAAAACAAATAATAACACCTATTGTATCATGTTGCCCCAATGCCCCCAATCAATTACAATTAACATAATATTTAATCATAATCCGACATATAATCACCATGTTACCTTATAAATGCAAAATCAACTACACTTTCAATTCGTCGAAATATTTACTCAAACTCTGATTTCCAGCAATCAATTAATAGAAGTAACGCCTTTATTTCACTCTAAATACGGGTGTTTTTTCTATCAAATTAACGTTACAGATACGAGGTTGAGTACCGGTAAATTTTAATCAACCGCTAGCAATGTATTTACCCGATTAATTACCGAGTAATCGATTGATTTGTACGGCGACTATCGAATAGTTTCAATCAGCGGAATCGATTTGCGAGTTGCAACTAGGGTTGCCAATGTTACCATAAGTAATAATTGAAAGGACATGTTGCCAGGCAGAGTGATGGCAGGTGGACTAAAGTTCTCACGGATTTGTGGCCTATTTCGGATGAAAAAGCCCCTGGGCGTCCGTTGGCTCGTTGGGTCGACATTTGTAAGATTGCGGGACACTTCTGGGTTAGATTGGCTCAGGACCGATATGAGTGGCGTACTAGAAGAGAGGCCTATGCTCAGCAGTGGGCGATAAATGGCTGAAATGATGAATGATGATGATGAATAATTGAAATGACCTGACAAAAATCTGACATGATGCTAAAAGTCGTGTGATATACATATTACTTGTAACTATTTAAGATGTGTGTGATGAGCTGACTTCACGCGGACTTAAGCACTTTCTATACATCCCTCTCGTACTCACGTATTGGTAGTATTGGTACGAGCGAGCCGGAAAAAAACTAAGTCCGCGGCATCTCATGGTACTAATAGTGGTTCCGTGTGGACCAATGATGTATCTTGAATGATGCGTTGTGTATATGAGAGATTTCCAAAAAAAAAAACACTTGAGGATCTTATTCCTACAGTCCTTAACTGTTTTGGGCTTTCCCTGACACCTGATCACAAGCAATTTTTATCACTAAAAATCCTAGTTTCCTTTGCACGCCTAAAATCAGAATATTTCATACTTATAGAAATAGAAAGAAAGAAATAACTTTATTCGTAACATACACATACACAAAAACAATATACAGCAACGAGAAATAATTTTACAAATAAAAGCGTGTATGCTACGAAATGGCCTCATCTCAGCATGTTGCTAGCGAGTGCCAGCGCTGGTCTTCCGATGAAGCCATCACGTGAACAGTTTCACGGCAGGCAACACAGCACAATACAAATAATCAATAATAATTACAAATAAAATCACAGACGTATAGTTGAAAGGATATGAGCTGAGCTCGCCCTCCCAAAACTCCAGCATCATTGGGTCGTGACAGTGGAGGGGATAAACATGCTTCATTATTTTCGACAACAAAGTTCTTTTTAATAATCCTAACACTAGTTATTAATTTATCCTGATGATGGTCATCCTGGCGAAAATACAAAAATCCTGACATGTTAGGACCAATCCTGACGTATCAATCCCGACGGGCAATACCGATCCGCGAATTCGTTCACGATTCGATTATTCGGGCAGATTTATTCGAGTTGAAATTTTGAGCACGAATATTAGATGTGTCAACTGGGTACTAGGTCAAGCTTCCATTTGAAAAAAGCGTTTGCATCCGATTTTCTTTTTTTATCAATCGTGCAAAACGGTTGATTCAATTTGGGTGTTTTTTTTTATAAAATTTATTTAAGCTACACGTATACTTTTGCACCCGGGGCAACACGGGGAGGGCTTTTTGATTAAAAGTGTGTGTTAAATTTTTATTTGTAAGTGAAATGATATAAGTCTGTATTATATTATTTGCAGTTTTTACCGTTTTTTCTTCGATTAGGCACATAAGTACTACCTCCCTATATCCCTCCTAATAGTTCATATACTTAATATAAATTAAATTAATATTTGAAAATACATTAAATGTATTTTCGAGAATCGCAGACGTGATACATCAACGTAAAATAGTAAATCTAACCGTCTAAGACATTGTATACACAGATTGATTATTCTAATCCTATTTAATGACAATGCTATAATAATAAATCTAATAACGAGATCACTTTGTCCCCAGAGTGATCTCGAATAATAATTATTCTTCAATTAGATTGTGACATTGGAACAGTAAAAGGCAAAATAAGGTATATAAAAATGCTCAAAAATCTTAGTGCACTTTAATTCTGTGTAACGTCGTAACATTTTTAAAAGAGGGTTCTTTCGATATATATTTTTGCACTTGACTGTACAGTTTGAGCGGAAAGTGACGTCTGTAAAAAGGCACGTCCATACATCTTACGCGCCTTCATTTTCCAAACAAGCTCTATTTTTAACCAACTTCAAAATAGGACGGCTTGACCTTTAATCCTGCGTTTAAAATATGAACTAACTCCGTTCGCCTCGCCATACCGTATTCAAAGTGCAAACTAAACGGCCCACTTCCCAACAATCGATACACTAATGAGGTCGTCCATCATTCGCCAGTCATCGGCAAATTACCTGTACTCGATTCACTACCACGATCGACGGGCCTCTCTGTTGCACGTGCAAGTTCTAACGTTAGTGTGACAGAGGCAACAATATCATGTCGTGTCGATAGTGGTTTGCGGTAGAACTCCAGAGCGCTTACGACGAACTACAGTCGACAAGTTGTCTCGCTATTGCATTTGCGAATTCATACGAAGTGAAGCCGCGTTTTCACTTAGTGCTCTGAACGAGCATTCGTTCGTTCTTGAGCAGATGAAAACAGGATTTCACATAGCAAAATGTTCGTTTTTCAGCCCACGATCACGAACAAGCGAATGCTCGCTCAGAACAGTAAGTAAAAACGCGGCTTGAGACAGATGAAGCGGCCTTACCCCGAACTTCGAAATCCACAAAATTTCGAAGATTTGTCTCTCTCACTTTAATAACGCCTTCGTTGGAGTGACAAAAAATCCTCGAAATTTAAGAATTTCGATTTTTGCGGTAATATGCCAGAATGTCGATAGTAGTTCGCGGTAGCTCATATTGTTCGTGGTAGTTCGTCAAAGACCGCGAACCGGCCTCGGCCGTGACTGCGAAATAAATCCAGATGATTTACATACGCGATGTCGACCCTTTAAAAAACTTACGAATTATTTTTATTTAAGAACTAAAATAATTTAAGCTAGAACGTCCGTGGGAGAAAAATTATCTTTATCTGCACAGTGTGTGGACCGTTGCGCCCTTATTCAAAAAAGTCTCCTAACTTAGCTGATAAGTATCGTTTAGCCCTTTCATTCTTATCAATATGTCTGTAAAACCGAAAGGGACAAGCAATATTCAGTCTTACGAACGACCGACAGTTGAATTTAATAAACCAAAAGCTGTGGTAGCCACAGCTTGAAAAAAATGTATATACTTTGATGTAAGAACAAGAAGCAATTGATAAAAAATTTGATTTGCTAAACAGCAAACTCCGAAATCCGTTTCGAAGATTTGTCTCATTCATTCCAAGGAAGACATTATTAAAGTGACAAAGAAAAATCCCCGAAATTTAGTGGTAGGGCCCCGGAGCTTAGCTCTAACTTTCACGCAATAAATAATTTCATCAATGCCAAAAACTATACAATACAATATTTCTTTTTTGTTCACTCAAAGAATAAGAACAAAAATTAAGTTACGTGGAACCATTAAAAACGTAGACAATATGCGTTCTCATCGCTAAGAAGCAATCGCTTTCAGGCAACCTTTGGGCAGCGGAGTAAGATAACGGACAACTACATTGAAACTGCCTGAAAAACCATCTACGATTTTCCCCTCGCGCTCTTGTCACCCTCATAAATTCAGAATTTCAGCAAAATTGTACCTAAATATTTATGTACCAAAGCGTTACTACGGTAACAAAACACATTGTCTACCAACTTTTCTTATCCCTACAGTTTTACCTACAGTCATTCCCTTTTGCAAACGTATGCATCAGGTATCACCAGGTATACATAAACCGGCATATTTACTTTAGTTGATGGAAGTATAGGCCTTGTTACTTCGGTCGGTTGATTTTTATTATGATTCTTAAAGGGTCGGGGGTTTTGATAAAAATATTGCAACCCTTAGGGTTAAGACGTTGTATCACTGTTTGTAGGGCGAAGCCTTTGATGTGTAAGGCTTTGACGGTAAACATTGTGAACGATAGTTCAACATAATAATATTGCCTACACGTAATTGGTTCTGGCAATATTGCTTTACTTTATGGTCTCTGAGTTGGAAAATGCTGAAAATTCAGTAATATCGTTTTTGGGAATGTGTTTGCTTATAGATACAATTTCGGAGTAGCAAGGCTTTGTAGTCATAGAGGTTTTTTATTAGGTAGGTAATAAATATGTAATTAAATGTATTGCTCTCAGCACAGCACATTTATTCACTACCTACATTATAATAGGTAGGTTTGAGGAAATGATAATTCGGACGTCTTTCAGCGACCTTAGCACATCTTGTATTTGACATCAACTCAACTATCCGTCTCTTTTCGATTGTATTGATTGAATAGACACGTGTGGCTGCGAGTTACTAGACACGAGATATACTCTGCCGTCTTAACGAAAAAAACCATAAATGCCAAAAAGTAAGTTTCGAGAAAAAGCCAAAAAACTTTGCACCTCAGCTAAAATAAGTTAAATTCGAAATATAAGGTGGAAATTTTTCTTAATGAATAAAACAGTACTGTAAATATTTTATGCATTGCATAGTAATCGTTTTTCTGTTTCTTTAAATAAGTTATTTAGAAAAAACTGTTTCTACGTCGTGAAGTAAGTAGTAACATAATAAAATTACTAACATGAAATAACACAAGTGCCCACTTATGTTTTTTCCCTTAGTTTTGTCGTATGATGTCTAAGAAACAAAACCATAAGTACACACTTATGCTTGACGTTGGTAATCGGTCCAGAAACAGAAAAAACACAACTGGGTACTTGTGTTTTATTTATTTAGTAAACACAATGTGGACTGATGACCTGGTGAAGGTAGCAGGAGTCCGCTGGATGCGGGTGGCGCAGGACCGGTCATTGTGGCAATCTTTAGGGGAGGCCTATGTTCAGCAGTGGACGTTTTTCGGCTGATATGATGATGATGACGATGAAACAGAATCGAATAATGACTTTTGTAATAATAGCAGGGATTTATAAAACATGGTGTAGTTAAAATGGATTAAATTTGTTTAAAAAAGACATTACAGTAGTAATTAGGCTCGAGCTTAGTCAGATGATGTGATGCGGCTGGACAGGAACACTAAAGGCAAGGTTTAGCCATTCTGCCGTCAGATCAGGGTTGGATTTGGCCTTGGTGCAGGGGAGTGGGTATGAATAAAGGTAGGTTTGCCTGGAAACACGAGTCTCCCACAGCTCGGCCTTCGGCCTCGCAGGCAAGCACGCCGGTGGCCGCGCTCCGGGCCTTCGGCCTTCAGCCTTCCCATTTTCTCGAAAACGAATTGACGGGCCTGCGGCCCTGAGATTCGTTATAGTGCTACACTTATCCATTGTATAGCGAAAGAGCTGGGCTCTGATAGCTCGGCCTTTGGCCTTGCAAACCTGTTCCCGTTTAGGGGACAATTCGAGCCTTCGGTCATACGCAGAACAGCCTTCGCATTCCATCACGTAGCGTAGTAGCGTAGGCCTCTGGCTTCGATTGTTAAGGCAGTTAAGAAGGAAGGTTATACCACATGAGGTCCTTCTTAGACCTTGCTTTTAATTTCGTCGAAGTGACATGCTTAATCCCTCTAAGTGAAAGTCTAGGCCTCTAGCTTCGGTGGTCCTGGTAGATCAAACCAGCGCCCCTCTGAGGGATGATTCGGACCTTTGGCCTTACGCGGAGTACGGCCTACGGCCTTCGCAGTTTGTCAAAATTAATTTTATGTTACACTATTCCTATGCCTGGCGTGGTAGCGCTGGGCTCTAGCGGCTCGACCTTCGGCTAGCGCGCCCCCGAGGGCCGCTTTTGGCCGTTCTACACGGAGCTCGGCTTTCGGTCTTCGTTGGAGTTCGAAGCGAACCGCCGGATCGATTATAAAGACACGATAAGGACGGTTGTACCGTGTAGGCTCTCCGGTCGGGCCTTGGGCCCTACGCAGAAGTCAGCTTATTTAGATGCTGGGGTAGTTGAAGAAGCATGGTAGCTCAATTTTCTCGCAGCTCGGCCTTCGGCCTCGCTTTATGTACTTGCAAGTGACACGCACCCTCGAAGTGAAGGCCTTCGCGAGCACGGCTTTTGGCCTCCCACCCTGAAACTTGCCCTTCGGACTAGCTCAATATATATCAACATTGGTTCCGGTAATGTTCCGGCCCTCACGTGGCGTGCCCTTCGACTTCACCCAAAATTACTGGGAGCGGATGGGAGCTCCTCGGACTCCGAAAGCGAAGCCTCGGCCCTCCGTGGAGTCTATTTTTGAAACCGTAATATTATAAGTTAAGTAGTACTTGCATTAAACGCACTTACATCAAATTTTGATGTAGTCGCAAACACACTTCTCGTATATTATAAAGATGGTGCTAAATTACGTACAACGGCGATTTGCCTACGCGCAAAAATTTCACAGGAAAGCACCTAAAAGTCTGAGCTCTGAGCCTAACGACGGAGGGCGGGAGGCGATCGGGGGGCTACTACTATCCTAATAAAGCATACGTTACAACAACGTTTGAGAAATAAACCTCAAGTTCATATTTAAGCTGCTGACACTAAGCATAAAAAGCATAAGATCAAGCCCTAAGAGAGAGAAAAAACATAACTTGCCAACTTATGATTTTTCTGTTTCGGAGACTTGTGATTAATAAAAAATATACATGATCAAGCAACAGCATTTGTCGCACCTTGTGGGTTTTTTACTTAGTAATTTTAAAAGATATACAAATATGGTTTTTCTCCTTCTGATATCAATGTTGGATTCACATTCGGGATAAAATATCAAAAACCATATATCGCCACTTAAGTCTTTTCTGCCTATGAATATGTTGTTAGGGTGTTTCTGTTTCAAAACGGAAGTAATTAAGCCAAAAAAACATGGACTTATGCTTGTCTAAATCGGCATCTATAGGACATACAGAAATAACTGTCAGATAGAAAAATTCTATTTTTTTCCCTGATTCCGAGGCTAGTAATAACTCAATTTAGCAAAAAATGTCACTTATGGTTTTTCTTCTTAAGACGGCAGTACTAGCCCCCCTGAACTTACCTTTTTAAGCTTTTATGTGAAAGTACTATTGATTCCAAATTCCCCATACTATAATTATTAAACGTTGCTCATATTCTTTGACGAGGATAATAAAACCGTCAGTTTCCACGCGATTTCTCGTAAAAATGCATCGACTGGCCGTGAGCCAGCTCTCTTACAACGGTTATTATTGGGTTACTGATATTCGTGGTTTTTATTCGTACTGCACAGCGGAGCGAATTCTACAATGTAGTGAGCACTGGGTGATCGGTAGTGAGTGCATTTTTCGGACATCGAATCCCGATTGCAATTTAGTCATGAGAGAGCTTGTATGTATTGCAAGCATACCGTAGTATTATTTTCAAATCGAAATTGTAACATTTATCTACAATTTGACTTTTATGGTTATCATGTGAACTCGAGTGAATAAATTATTTCTTTCTTTCTTATATGTCCTTTCCCTGGATGATCTGTAAAGATTTGTCTAGGAACTATTGTTCAAAAGGTAGATTAATATTAATACTAAAACTGTTAAATCGTATGAGTACCATGAAAATATAACTAATATTGTTAAATGATCATATCAAAATATTTATTTCAAATTTATTGCCCGTTTTAGCCACTAAACTGCCACTAAGCTTTATACAATCTGTGGTCGCCATAATAGCTCGTTGTCACTCAATTGCGGGTAACCACTAATAATACAAATACTCCGAAATGCAATAAATAAAAACAAATACCTATCCAATTTTTTATCGCTTGTATTGCTCGGTAATAGCGGTCGGGCTAAAAGACCATTATTTAAAAGAACCTTTAAGAATAAAGATCTTTTCTTGTTATTGTTATTAGTCAAAACTGGGGGTTAAAATCCCGTCGAATGCGTTTATTTGCGTTTTAGGTAGGTATATATCTATTATATTAACTACTTACATCGTCGCTTAATATTATTACCCACAACACAAGCCCTAATTTAGCTTACTATGAGACTAGGTCGATTTGTCAACAGGACTGTCCCATGATATCATAATAATGATAATGCGTAAACAAATTCCATTAAGAATTAGAGCCAATTGGCCATTGCCTTATAACGTTATCTTACTGCTAATTGTAATTCCGGAGATCGGGGCAAAATGGGGCATTTACCGGCACAGCAGTAAAGCGGATTTATTCCAATGAGGCTTGTAAGTGAGCCATTTATGGCAAACCGAGACGCGAAACAGCGTAAGTGTGAACTTGAGAGTTGCAAAGTGACCGTCATTAAATAATTCATTCAATAATTGACCGATATTTGTTATAAATTGGCCGTGTGGTGACGGTAGTAATAGTATTTTTCATAACCAAGTATTTTAACTAATATTGACGTTAATTTCCCGTCTGAATATTACATTTTTTTATTGCTAAGTCAAACCGTACACCCGAATTTCATTAATGATACAAATTACCATTTGTAATAAATGTCGGTCAGTTATTGAAAAAATGACGGTCATTTTGCAACTCTATCAGTAAGTATTCAGTGCGTAGCCAAAATGCCAATCGCTAACGCCTAATTAGAGTAGCGTAGTTTTCTCTCTCTGTGACTCTTCTATTAGTGCTAAAAATATAGTTGCGTTTCGTTTGGTACTGAGCGGTAGCAATTTTGTCAGCCTTCGTAGCCTAGTTGGTCTTGGTAGTGACCGTGTCTACGAAGCTGGAGGTTACGGCATCCCGGCGAGGGCATTATTTGTGTATGTATTTATTTATCACAAATATTTTTTCCTTGGTCATGGCTGTCTATATGTTTCTATCTATTATATATATCGTTGCTTGGTACCCACATCACAAACCTTAATTGAGTTTACCGTGGGACTAGGTTGAATTGTGTCAAATGTCCCAAGATTTTTTTTTATTGGCAACTCGGCTATGCAACTTAGCCAACCGCAAGATAGCCGCGCAAATCGCGTAATGAATAAATAAAACGCTTACCGCGCCGCAATGAGTGTTTTCTGAAATGACGTTCACCAGGACACTGCATGAGGCGTCAAGTCAAGAAACTTGTCTAAATTCTCAAAGCGCCTATAGTTTCGTGTTTAAATATTTTGTATGTCTTAATAAAATTAGATAAAAAAATAATTATACCTACTAGTTACTTTTTCTTTGGGGCTAGATAATTGTATTTCTTAGCGGGACCTTACGGCTAAGTGGCGCCAACTAGTAGAATACGTTTTCGAGAAAACCCTCTTTCGCTCGTGTCCGTGGCCAAGCCGTAGGGAACATACCCATACTACGTGACCTGTTTAGGGGGGGGGGGGGGGAGGGGGTCCGTTAAAGTACCACTCTTGGTCACCAGGGGGAGGGGGGGGGTCTGGTATCTTGTCACGTGACTAGTATATTTCGAGATTATTTTGTAATAATGTAATTTAAATTGGAGTTACACCACCATTTTTCCCATCACTACAATTTTTAAAACCAAAAGTATTGTACTTTTTTGAGTTTTAAAAATCTACAATAAAACCTTTTACTATAACCTACGCCCGCACTCTCGCAGTACGCGTTTTCATAGACAAAAAAAAACTAGGGGGGCGGGGGTTGTCTTGGCATATACTACGCTTGGTCACCAGGGGGAGGGGGGGAGTCAAAAAACGCTTAAAAAGGGTCACGTAGTATGGGTATGTTCCCTAAGACTAGTCGGCCATGTTGAATCAATCGTGACGTCACAGGATCAGGGTTGCCAACACCTCATTACTCTAAATCGGGCTACAGGTGGGACACTTAATTACATGTGTATGTGTTAGCTAAATTAATTGTCTCGTAATATGGAATTGGCCCACTAACGCTTTGGGTGATCATGGTTCTGTATTGGAAACACGCTAAGTACCTACTTACCTGCATACCAAATATAGTATAGCAAATATAGCAATCCAACATCTCAGTAAGGCGGCAATTTAAAAAAATATAGGTGCGAAGGGTACCCACAGAGTAAACTCGCATTTCGTGTGATTTATTTTACCGACAAGCTGATTTGCCAAACTAATCTATACATGTAATAAAGCTGAAGAGGGTCGAAAGTCTTAACTTATACGCATCTTAAAAACAAAAAAATATATAAATAGAAAATGAGAAAACCAGAAATATTTAATAAACAGCTTAGTAACATTTGGTAGGTATGAAAAAGTCCAGTTAAATGGCCAGATTGAAAAAAATCTATTCTTTAGTGTTCTTGTCAATATGTAAACCAGTATGCCAAATTGTCAAGACTCCATAGAAAGGAACTTATCCATATAATTATATCCAAAATACGACAATTTTTGTGGACTTTACTTCTGTGTTAAAATGGCACCTTCAAATATCATGCATCGTTATTTTATTTTTCCTTTTGTTCCACACATTTTACTTTGTTTTTGCACCAATGAACTTATTATTTTCCGTCGCCTCGTTTCATTCGAAAAAAACACTAACGCCCGGAACGGTTTTATAAAATTTAAAATTCGGTTTTTAAAACCGGCCAGTTTTATCGCAATGGCTATTACTGGCCATCGAAAAAGTACGTTTTAAAATTCGAACGACGACAAAAGCACGCCGCCGGGGGTTAATCGCGCCATTGGAGCTGCAATAATCGCGTTCGCAGTCGTCGGGCCACAGCTTACACTTGCCAAATTCAGAGGGTTCATTTTCACTCATAGATATTTTGAAGAGTAAAGAGTCTTGGGGTGTGTTTGTGAAAAGCTTGTAACTTGTACAAGCGATAGTCCCCAGCTCGGACGTTGGTGAACTTGGTCTTTTTTTGTTTGGTATATATATAATTTATGGTATACACTATACAGAGTGTGTAATTTATAGTACATAGGGTACAGGCTGTATTAACTGTGGGACATGAAGGGAATGTACCTTTATTTCCATAGTTTTGAGAAAAGCAAGATGTGTCACACGGTACCCAAATTATTTTCACTGTGGGCCTTAACGCTTGAATCCCTCATTACGCTTAGGATTCCACTTTCATCTTTTGTGACACAATCTACTATTTATTCATCAAAATGTATACAATTATTCCCAACCTAATCGTTTTTATTAATTAATTTCTGATTAACCCGACCGAACTTAATGATTATCTGAATAAATGCTTTCTTATTAACTTCTTAATTTATGTTTTTCCTACGCGCAATGAAAATCGAATTGACACTAAGCATAATGTGAAATAGTAGGCATCGAAGGCGGTGTACTGCCATTTGGCAAATTATGTTTCCCAAATATGACTTCCCAAACAACTTATGGCAATAGTCTCATTTCCCAAACAAATCTTTAGCAAAGTTACATTTCTCATTTTATTCATTTGGTCAAATTATTATTTTGCAAAGTTTCACTTCGTCAAAATTTTATTAAGCAAATGCTTATTAAGCAAATGTTTTATTTTGTCATAAGTTAAAATCCAAAAAAAAAATTCCCAAATTTGATACTTCGCAAGCTCTACTTATAGCAAAAGCCTGGCAAATGATAATATTATTTTAAAGTTCGTATCCTGTATAGACCTATACAGGAATTTCGTACTTTTTTGCACGGCGAGTGCCAGAACCGACTGTTTTGTTATTCCCTCGGCATTGCGTTCCCTCGTCAGTTTCATCTAAATTACTGTTACTAGAACCCGACTTTTAATTGTTTATCAACATAATATAAAACCCCGTGTGAGATTTTATAAAAAAAAACATAAACATACCTATATAAAATTCGCCTCAAACTATACCCAAAAACATTGGTAATTTGCCAGCTAAACCATCAACTACATGAAAATATGCATTTTAAAAAGTTCCAATTAAAATAAAAACCAAGCCCAAAGATAGAATTTCCAACCATTTAGTTGGGAAATAAAACGATTTCATAAGATTCAATTGGAATATGATCTTTCGGCGAAATGACTTGATGAGAAAAATTGGTTGCGATGTAATATTGTATATGCGGTATAAATCGTATGCCATACAATATTTTGGGATTAGTATGTTACGCCAAACGATGCATTTGCCAAAAAATATTTTGGGAAAATAAAAACGACCAAGTAATTATTTGCTAAACAATCGCTTGCCAACAAAAAGGCTTGCTAGCTGTAAAATTGCGATAAGTAGTTTTGACAATTAAATTTTTGCCAAATGAAAATTTGGGAAAAATAGTTTGCGATGTGATACTTTGGGAAAAATTATTTGCCAAACATTAGTAAACCATCGAAGGCAGCAGTGTAGTCAGACGGAAATTCTTCGGAAGTGCTAACTTTGCGGAAAGGCACTTAGAAATTGCCATCGTGTTGCGTAATATTTGACGGTTTGACATACATGTACAAAGTCTCAAGGCCCTCTAAGATAGGTACGGATAGTTACGGGGGCAAAGCAATAAAATATGTTAGCATGGCAGTGACGTCGTTATCAGATTTATCGCACCAGACACAGTGCTCATAAATATCTGAGAAGGCTTATTGTCATGGCGTTAGACACATTCAGAGATTTTTCAGCACCGTATCCGCTCCGATATATCTGATGGCAACTGTACAAGTATACAGTTTAAAATTTGTACAAATACAAGTAGGAGTTTGCTATTAAAAATGGCTCATCCGTATTTGTGACGTTCACAGACAAAGTTTGCCATCTCTCAAAGACCATTTTACAAATCACGACCTGTAGCCGTACCATGAGTTGGAAAAATATCAGTTACGTTAAGTTTTACTCGACACGTAATGCATTCTATCGCGCTTGTACTGAAATATTAGAGCGAGCGCGCTAGCATGCTTTACGTATGGAGTAAAACCTAACGTTACCAATGCTTGTAAAGTATGTATGTATGTAAATTCTTTATTGTACACAAAACACAAAGAAAATACACATTTTAACAGTAAATTAGACAGATACAAAGGCAAACTTATCCCTGTAACCTCTATCCCTGTATCTCTTCCCGTTAACCTTTAAGCAAAAGAGTTAAAGTATTGGTAACGTTAGGTTCCCATACTAACGGATACTACGCTAAGTTTTACTCGATACGAACTGAGCGCGATGGCCTGCTTTACGTATGGAGTAAAACCTAACATATCCTTTACTTTCCATCTCATGGTACGGCTGCAGTTAATGAAACCGTATCACCAAAGGGGACCCTCTGTAAACTAATCTGTGCTCGTCGCATCGCAGCCGGGGAATATGCCCGTTCCATTTTACGTGCGCGGTTATTTTCGTGTACTGCTGTCTGATGCACTCGCTATGTAAACACAGCCTTCGTTGCAACTGCTTGCAGAGCCGTAGTATGTACTATGGTGGAATAAGAACTCAGTAGCCGTCCCAAAAGTTGCAAATTAAAGGATACCTTAGGTTTTACTCGATATGTAATACATTCTATCGCGCTCGCAGTGACAAACTGGAGCGAGCGCGATGGCTGGCTTTGCGTATTGAGTAAAACCTAACGTTACCGATACTTGTAATGTCATGGTATGGCTACAAGGTAGACTTGGGTCAAACGCAAACCCATGTTCGGAATCTTTCCGGTGGACAATCTAAAAGTTAAGCCCTATAAAGCTTGATTTTCTTATGAAAGCTGTCCACAGGCTGTTAACTATCGACCACAGTAAAGAAAAAGTGCGTGTTCAGGTGAACTGTAGAGCCTCTCTTTCCTGTGGCCAATAGTAAGCAACTAGTACGAGTTTAGTTGTGATTTTTATCACACAATTCAATGGGAAAGGAGTGCCTTTAAATGACAATAAGGGTTTAATAAGAAAATTAACTCTTATAGCCCTTAACTTTTAAAATGTCCACCGGAAAGACTCATAACATGATTTTAAGTTTGACCCACTTAGCAGAAGAAACGGTTTCTTTTATTATTACGCGGACTCCGAAACCTCCAGGGCGACTGATGCAATTTTCTATTTTATTTATTACTCGTATTATGTTCGTTTTATGTCATTCATTTAAATACAGAATTTATCCTACAGCTACGTGTAATGTTATAGTAACTGCTTTAGTAGATTGTGTTGTGTCACAAAGGATGAAAGTGATATATTTTCGAGGGCATTCCAAAGCCCAAATGAGGCGAAGGATTCCACAGTAGAATCCCGAACGTAGTGAGGAGTCACTACATTCGAGATTCTAAAGTGGAATTCTAGCGTATAGTTATACAACCTCTACAACAGTTACTCCCGTGGGAACTAAGCAATAATAATATCTTTCATTATAGGACGTAGAACGCAAGAATATCTTAGACAGGACAGTGTACAGGGTGTAATCGTTAAGTGTTGCCAGGCCATAATTCCGTAAATATAACAGATATCAGAAAACTTCTAACTGGTATCGAAAGTACGTTACCCAACGAATAAAATTACATTAATATCCTTTTTGAAATAAAAGCATAAATACCTCAAATATTAACTTCAAACCCTTCCATACATTTAGTACGTAACCGTTCATTCAAAGAATATTTTTTTATTAAAGAATAAATGTTACTTTAAATATTTCATAAACGGTAGTATTATTATTTTAATACAACGTATTCGTACAAATAACGAATCTCTAACAGTTTTATCTGTTATGACACCCGACATTTTTTAAGGCTAGTCGTCATACTAAATTTATGGGAGCGTTTTAACTTAGTATTTTTAATAGTAGTCGATCTATTTAGAAAAAGTTATTAATGCAATTTTACTCGTTGGGTAACGCACTTTCGATATCAGTTGGAAGTTTTCTGATATCTGTTATATTTACGGAATTATGGCCTGACCACACTTAACGATTACACCCTGTATAACGTAACTTCCTATCCTTTACTTTCCAACTCATGGTACAGCTACAGGAATAAGGCTTTATCGCAGGCTTTGTTTTAGAATCGGACCCCGGCGAGAAATGCGTACGCTTTTTATTCTGGGGCAAATTAGGTGGCGTTCCGTTTTTTTTAACTGGCGTTTTTCTCGTGGCGTTGAAACCGTTTACTTTTTTGGCGTCGAGATGAGACTTTATAGGTTTTGGCGGAACCGTGTGTTTTTATTGGGTGATATTGTACCTAATGGCTTTTGTTGCATCTGGGACCATTCTGGAAGCTAGCAGTAGTTAGTGAGATCAATTTAATAGATGGGCCAATTAACTTTTCGATCTACACTTTTTTGTCCCGTAACCCAGGTGACAATTTCATGAAGTTTGTTAGAAAAAATGCTTATTAATTGTACAATGCGTTAGGCATCACACAAGTTCACGTCGATACATTTAGGTTCCAACGGTTTTTCATTGGAAATATGTGACGCATGATAATAAGTGACGCAGGAGACAGAAAATATGTCGATCGATAAGTTGATTGGCCCAGATACTATTTTGTAATTAATGTAATGATTTTGAACACGCATTTTTTTTTTAAGATTTAGATTTTGTACATTCACACACTTCCAATACAACAAATCTGATACCTAGTTAACCTGGCAGTCCTTACCTAATTCGTTTCATTATTTTTATAAAAATGTTTCAATTTGTCCCTTACAATAAACTTAAGGTCCGTATGTAATACGGAATTCTTGTATCTGTATACGAATTACTAACTTGTAAGTACAAAGCGTGACACTACAAAATCCAAAAACATGATTTAATTAAAAACAAACTCCATTAACAAGTACCATATAATAATTCTTTTTTTTTTTCAAATTATCGTATCACAATCTAACTCAAGTAATCACGTCGTAACGTTACAACAAAATATTCAAATCGTTCCGAACTAGTTTGTAGCGAGATGGCTTATTTAGATATAGTTAATCGTCTGTTACGTCGTTAACTACCAGCTGTTTTCGCTATTTGGTTAACTAATTGTTGTTTGCATTGGAAATTGTAATAAAATATTTATTTCATTAATTGGATAACAGAGGGAGGTATGCGTAAGGTAGAAATCTTATACAGGCCTACTACCGCGAAAATCGAAATTCGTCCATTTCAAGGATTTGTCACTCAAACGAAAGTGTCATTAGTGGGAGAGACAAATCCTCGAAATTTACGAATTACGTTTTTCGCGGGCCGCAGATACTTTAATGATTAACACACTATTATATTGATTTAAGCATTCACGATTTTCACTCAAATTTTAAACAATATTGCCTGCTTGAGAGACCGCCGTGACGTCATGCCTAGAACGTCAAAAAAAATTTGTTTACTCGATTTCAATTTCAAATGAAGCATATATTATTATAATCTTATTCATAAACGTCTCCTAGCTTAGCAAGCCGCTAAGTATTATTTGTCCCTTTCCGTCTTGTCAATATGTCTATATGATCGAAAGGGACAAACAACACTTAGATGCTTGCTAAGTAAGGAATCGTTTATGAATAAGAGGTTCAAACGCTATTTCTGCTAGGTGGTCAACTACTAGTAGGTATTTCAATCAAGATAATTAGTGTAGCCTATTTTATCTCTAAAACTATTGCATTTTAAATCTATGTTTTACTCAAATATCTACATACAAAAACAACCAGCCACTAGACAAATTGAAAAGCACTAAAATTTTATTTACCAACTTACATACAGTAAATTGCACTCCGTATTTGCATAATTCACTCCACCTTACACCATTTAACATAAACGACGTAAGGGACAATATTTTCTTACAAAAAATGCGACATACGTCATTTTGAACTAAGAAGGTTTTATAACGGATGATCTGAGGCGGGTGGAAGCATGCCAAGTAATATGAAGTTTGATTTCGTTATACAATTCGATTTTAGTCGCAATTTGTTGGGTCGCGTTTTACAGTCGTGTTCAGTTTATAGCATGGCATACAGAATTGCATGTTATTAACCGACTACAAAAGGAGGACGTTATCAACTCGACAAGTTTTTTGTATTATATTAAGTACTGGATATCTGCGAAAATCGTAAAGAATTTTTATTTTTTATTTAACGGGTATAATCCCTATAACGGGTATAATCCACTAAGTCGAGGTCTGTTGACGGGATCTTGGAGAAATCGGTTAAAATCAGTTTTTTTAATTATTTGTACAGAATACTTTTGAACGGAACTTTAACCTTTACATCAAGGCTTACATTCCAGTCAGAGTCCTGTAGCCCTATCATAACTTTTCAAATATCAGTTACGTTAGATTTTACTCGATACGTAACGAATTCTATCGCGTTCGCAATTATTTATTGGAACGAGTGCGATAGCCTGCTTTACGTATCAAGTAAAACATAACGTAACTGATACTTGCCAACTAATGGTACGGATACTGACGAGGGTCTAAAATGGCTCTTATTGTCGTAACTGTCCTATTCTTTACATCCGTCCTTCACGTTTGTTAGTTACGTCTTTAACTCCCGGCTCATTAGTGCCACGCTAATCAGGATAACATACTGCGTAATTACAACTAGTATGTCATACTTATTTATTTGATACTTAAAGGTTTTTTTTACCGACCGAGTGGCCGAGGGGTACTGGCATCAGCCGCGAAAGCTGAGTACGTGGGTTCAATCCCCACCTCGGACATTAGGCGATCTTGGTCGTTTTTCTTTGGTATATGACATCTTATTATATTTATAATTAAAAGGATTGTTAAAAAAGTACAATCTCCTTTTTGTACCAAGATTAACGTATCCAAGCATACAGTTCGTCTGATGGCAAGCAGTCACCTTAGCATTCTAAGACCACGAAATTTTAAAAAGCTATAATTTTTAAAGTACGTTATTTTGTAATCCCTCAAAAAAACGTCGGTAGGGAATTTATTCTTCAGCAGGAGCGTACAAAGAGAGCATATTTAACTTTAGTCTTTTTTAAACACTCGGATCTATGGTATTGAGTAAGATCTATTAAGGTTCCGAAAATTATAATTAGGTAATATACCTAAGCCCTATAGTTTTTTTTTTTGAGCTTTTTCCGTGTCGATGTCGATCAATAGTGCCTTTTTCGCGTGAATCTGAATACCTAAGCCCTATTAAAATACATCGTTAACTCGTTGCATTGACTAATATCTATTTGTTTTCTTTTCAGGTATGTAACTGAAATACGATGGCTTGCTAAGAAGAACAGAGAATAGAAATGCGGTAAAATAATAACTAAACAGTTTATAAGTGTCTACTCCTAGGTTATGAAAAATGTTCGGAATATGAAAACAAAAAGAAACCAAAACTTTCGCAACCCGGAAATTTCAAAAGTGTGTTTTGGTGGATTCTAACTTTTGTAAGACACAATAACTATAAATATAACTAAACAGTTAAACTCACGTGTATTTAGTTACTACGCTCGACATGTTTCGGAGAGCCTAGGGGTGAAGACACATTTACGTACGCATGCTTACATGTGTACGCGTACATACTAAACGACCAATTTCATTAGACAAAATGCGTACGCATGCTGATATGTGTCTTCACCCTAGGTTTCCATTTAATTACACCTGAGTTTAACCGTATAATTATTTACTTTGTGCTTTAGTGGTTAATATTTAATCACCAATTGCACGCATCGAATTGAAAGTTAATATTTATATACATTTAATTAAATTATTTTTATAAATGCGTCAGATTTTGTATTATTTAGGTATTTTTAATTAATTTAATGGTTTTTAGCGTAATTTATTATCTTGAATAAATACCATTAAAGGCTTCATAGGATTTACACCATAATTGTAATTTTTGAACGAAAATTGTGTAAATTTATAATTTTCACCTGACACACACGACCTGTCAAGTTAGACATGTCTTATCGGAATTATTACGCTATAAACCCACTTCCAAGTTTCCAGAAACCAACCATACAAAATACATTTACATATCCGTACATCTAAATATCTATAAATTCCTTTTAATCGTTGCCGGTCCCAATTTGTGTGTATTAGTAAATTAAACTCAACGTGGATTCCATTCACGATGATTCTGATCAGATTTAAGTTTGCTTCACATGCGCAGCCGTTATTATCAGATATATGGGAACATCCGGAGCGTCAAAGATATCTGAACACGTCTTTATTGCCATAACAATAGAAAGAAATAGTCCAACAACCATTTACTTACGTTTAGCTGCACAAATATTCATTCAAAAACATATGCTTAACAGCCATCACAATAATTTATCCTTACCTTTTACGTTACCTATATAATAAATTAGGAAGTCTCGTTTTAGCCGACTGCCTCAGTTTACCATTATTTATATTCCATCTAACGTTTATATATACTTAAATCACACATATTATTATAAACTGAAAATAACACGATTTTACTCAAAAGTATTTATATTCCCGTTTTACAATACGTGCGCGCGCCGCTTTTCTATTGTTTTTTCTTAACTTTTTTAAAGTATAAATCAGCCAGTGCTTTAGCCTATGTGAAGGCGGGAACAGCATGGTTGCCAGTATCATAAAGTAATAAAGTATTGCCTAATTATAATATTATTTCCTTACACAATACAGGCGTGTTCAGATATTTTTTAGCGCTCCGGACGCTATGATATATAAAAAACGATTTACGTTATACTTTTATACACAAATACGTATATGTAATTTAAATACATTCCTAACAAAAAAACATACATCCAGGTTGTAAAGCATGTCCATATTAGTATAAAATTAAACATAAACTGCCGTAATCTTCGGATCATCCCACACCTTATCGACACCGTGGGCATCACTATCGCGAGATTTATAGGGACGTGCCGCTTGACTTATCGATGTAGACGCTGGTTGGTCGACGACCGCGGATTACCTTGCTTAGATACCGCTAAAAGTTACGATAATGATAGTTCTTGGACTTATACAGGCCGTTTCGTTTCAGCGAACAATATTGTTAATACTATACGAGTAGTGCTTAGAAAAAAGGCATACGAATATGTTGATTATACATACTTTCAGATTTAAAATAATTGAAAAAAAAATTTAATCATTACTTTGATTATTTTTACGTACAAAATTATTCCCCCTATCCTTGTTCTGTGTTGCACTTCTGACAAAATAATAACAATCCATCAATATTAGATTACATGCCAAGGCCGTTTAAGTGTAATTGTAGGCCGAGGCGAAGCAGAGGGCGACAAACATGTGATCCGAGGCTTTCGCACTTAACGGCCGAGGTATGTATATTATTTTTCTGCTCAACGGCAGGCGGCAACTTAGTTTAGCGCAGCGGTCGGCAAAGTGCTGTTTGCCGGCCAGAGGGCAGAATAATAAATAATCTTACAGACGCAAGTTTTATGATTACAGCATCTATTGTGCGATATGTGTCGACACCCGATTTCAATATTTACATATTTTGTCTAGTGTAATATATTGGGTAAACTTGTAGAAAAAGCAGTTTTTGTAAAAATAGGGTGTCAGCGTCATAAAATAAATGTAAATCATATTAGGATTCGTGGAATAAACGAAATATTGTTTAACAGTTGTCGCTTTTATTCGCTATATGTCGAGTGTCCTGGATCCTGGAAAATTGATTTCAAATGCTTTTAGTTGAATGACGAGTAGTAACGATCCAAAAGCTTAGATAAAATAATAAATATACGTGACGAGTTGCACTAACGGGTATACGCAAACTATATAGGTAATCATCATCATTTCAGCCATACGAAATCTGCTGCTGAAAATAGGCTTCCCCAATCCTTGGGTTTTTTTTTATCTCTATTATCAAAAGAACTCTTAATCCTGAGTAGAGATAACCCAATACTTACGCATAAATTTAAAATTCTGAAAATGGTAAAATAAAATGAAATGCTCATTAGTAGGGGTCGGAACTATGGGTGCAAAACTTTCACAAAATTTGTCAAGTGGACATGAAAGAGCACATGCATCTATAAAATATACATATCTATACACCCAAACATTGTAAGTTCAAGATTCCGAAATAGGGAATACAATTGGATACAGAATATGCAATAATATTCGTATTTTTCTTGGCTAAAGTGTTCCCATGTGTCAATTTTGAAGCTTGTTAACGTTTTGCACCCATAGTTCTGACCCCTACTCATTAGACCAGCCGTACACTTGTAAGTTCTTACGTAAGTTATAAGGACGGAGCTATACTAAGAAATGAGATAGTAATATTTACCTCTCACTCCTTAGTATAGTCCATCCCTATAACTTACGTAAGAACTTACAGGTGTACGGCTGGCCTTAGGTCGTTAATGAGATTAGATAGAACTTATAAAAAGTTCGAGAACTCCCGACTCATACTTCAACAACTGCTTAAACAAAGTCTTATAAACTTTTAAACAAGTTTCAAAGTGAAAACTGGTCACTCAAGATTACTTTTTCCACAAAACAAACAGATAAAGATCCCAGCAAACTGATTAGCACGCCAGTGTTGCTAATTGTATCAATATTTGCCTAACGGACGGATAACCGCAGGTCATTGAACTCGGTGATTTGAAAATAGAACTCGTGATTTGAATCTTGCGCAGGTATCGAGTTAAATGCGTCGAGATGCACTGCTATATTAAGGACGGGATTGGCAAGTAAATCCAAGCATCTGTGTGCTTACATTGAGCATTTCATACCTATGTTTCCTACCCGGAAATTCTAAGAGAAGAAATCTAAAATGTTTCATACCAGTGAGTGAGTAGAGACTAGCAATGTACAAGTTGTAGAATATTCTCAAAATTGCGGGAATATACTCAGAAATTTCCGGCAATTTTCATGAGAATTTAAGAGTAAGTTCTCATTGAGAATATTTCCATGAGAACTTAATAAAAAAGTGTTATGAAGAATATTGTATTTTAGAATTGAGTAAACCAGGCATAAAATATACCTTAAAATGCATGTATGTACCACGGTTTTGGCGTGATTAGATTGCTTGTAAAATTCAAATTGCCGAGAACATTCTCTATAGAAGTTTTGCAACTTATGAAACTTCTCCTCGGTCCATTGCTAGTAGAGAGAGACTTAATTCATAAATGTCAATTAAATCATGATTAGGATTTTTTATCGACATTTTTTGGTTGTATCCTAAGCTATGGTCCGACACCGGAATAGAGTTTATATGATGGTGGAGATGCGGATCTACGAATATATACGTTGCTCATACCAGTACCAAGTGTTTTCTCAAACTTATCTAAGCCAAACTAACCAACTTCGCCTTTGTGTCATTAGCTGTGCAGTGCAGATAGCACACGTTCTGGTGCAGGTGTGAAGTGCAACGTGCAATATTAAGGGGATTCGTCACTTGCTTAGTTAAAATTTTGAGTAACGGTAGAAATATACACAGAGTGAATAAGTTACCTAACTTTATACGGAAACCGCACATCTATTGTTCTTAGTTAGGCAATAAATGTCCCCATGGCTTTTTTGTAATTTTCTATTCTATAAGAAACCAAACGTATATGTATCTAATATATCTTTTGGCCCTTGTACCGAGGATGCTGGCGGCATTTCTGCGCTGTATCGCAATACTGATACTTTGAACAAAACCATTCATTTTTATATTTTTTAATAATTACAAAAGTATATGCTTAAAAACCTTCTATCAATACACATTAGATGAAATAGCGGCAATGTGACAGTTATAGTCCGACAAAAAAATTCAGCAAAATTCTGCGCTCATTAAAAAAATACTACGGCGTTCTTTACTGCCAAGTTTAGTTACTGAGACTATCTCGCTGGAGCTAATAACTGTACCTTTTGGCACATGAACAGCCTGTATCAGGCCACTGCTGGACGTGGGCCTTTCCTATTAACTATGCGTATGGTCGCATTATCAAACAGGTTGGCGATCGCAGTGTCTACTATAATGATGCCGCCGCCAATCAATCTTCAACAAACAAACGAACAGTGACACCTTTTACACTTCGTTTAAACAAGTATCACCTCAAAATCCTGACACGAACCCAGGCATCCTAAAATCTACAGTACCTATCTAGACTATCCGTGGGAACGAGGATAGTCGACGGGAAGAGTCCAAGTTCAAGTGTCCTCGACAGCCGATGCTCTTTTGTTATTAACTCGACCCAAGTGTACTGTAAAGTTGATGAGGACTATCGAAGCGTTTGGCAAGTGAGCTAGCTGTTTTGTGTTCTTCGTGATTTGTGGAGTTTAGGAAAGTGTTTTTGAAGTACGAATTTGGAAAGATTCGACGGATTTTTTTCTGGTTTTGTTTTTCTTTTTGTATGAAGGGGTACCTAATTCGAAGCGAAATATCCGCTAAAATTGTTTTCCTAATGATTTGTTTTTGTATGAGCAATATTAGCATGAAAACTATCAAGTGATTGTTTAAAAAAGGTTTCCTTACTATTTTCATACATACAATATATCCAAGTGACAGCTAGGCGCTTGACAAAACCTTAATTGATTTGTTATACTCACAATTATGTAGAAAAAAGACATTCTCAAACAAAATCTGTTTTGGTAAATTAAATAAAGTACGTAAGAAGTAGTTTTTAGTTAGTTGATTAAATCTAATTCTGGCTAAGACTGTCTGCAATTAATTAAAATTACTCTAACTGAAATCCTACCTGAGCCAATGACTCATGCTGCCTTATTATATGACTCGGGAGTCGGGGCCTTAATCAAAGTTTGAACCAGCTCTTCTATTCGGCTGTGACTCCACGCCACGACACATCCGTGGTCGTGTGAACTCGGCTTTACCGAAGTTGGTCGAAGTTACAGACAAAACAGTTTTGCTTTCATTAATTTTAGATTGAGTCATGTTCGAATGTTTAAACTTCTAGAACAAGGGTTTACGAGTCGTAAATTACGAGTGGTAATTTAATTTATTTTGGTATTTAAAAGCAAAGATTATCTTGATGACAAAATAGTTCAGCCATCTTATTAAAAGTGATTTTGACATGGTTGACAATTAAATAATTAGGAAGAGTATTTACCCTTCCTTATCATTTAATTATCAACCACAACATTACGTACAACATAATGTAGAACAACTATTTAGTTGTTCTAGAATACGTAATCCTACAGGAATCTAACTATTCAAAAAGAAAAAAAAATCAGCATTAG
>JALPQI010005528.1:0-70470 GCA_025490895.1 Thaumatotibia leucotreta
GTAATCGCGTAAGTGTTATTTTTTTGGAAAATCATCGAAAGTATATTTTTGTAGGTGTATAGGTGTAGTGTTACAGTTTCGTGGTGATGACTTTATTTATTTATTTAAACATGATTTTACAGCAGGGATTCTTGTATCATGATTTTTTTCTTTGTTTTATAATATTACATTTGGTAGTGAGGTTTATTACAATGAAATGTATTATATATTTTATGAGTTATTTTAAATTTTATGCAGAAACATGGCAGGGCTATACAATATTTTTTATGAAAATTATTACATTCACAGAATGTTTTGAATTTTATGTTTTGTGGTGTTTTTAAAACAACAGGGTTTTTTATATTTTAAAAACTGTTTCCTAAGATAATAGTGATATGTTCAAATGAAAACCAACGACCACATACAAAAAATAGACTTAGTAGATATTTATTTATTAGTAGCTATGCATTTCTTTTTATACTCCTTAATTTCTGATCCTATGGGGCCTCTTGTTCACGAAAGTCGCAAATTATTCCTGTACATATTATTTGAAAACCTATTTGGCTTATTCAGGAGGTCTTTCGGACATTCCATAGATATCTGCTTTTAATTATAAATATTTAACTATTGTTTTCAATGTTGACATGTTGCTCTATTTATTTTCGTTTTTATGAAATAAAAATTGTGAAAAGAAACAAAGCGTTGTTTTTGTAAATTATTTTACTGTTTTATGGCGTTCTCTTGGAGATCCAACTATCATTCACAAACCTTATTTGAAGAGTCCACGGAAAAAAACGTCTCCAGTGCTTAAAAAAATCAGGGCAAATTCACACCTTATTCTGTTAAAAGTAAGGTGGTTTTTCCTTCTGTAATTTGAATTGACTATACATGTTCTTTCCGTGGACACTTCATTTAGAAGTGTTCAACACAGAATTTATCGTGACATAGAAACGTACATTTGTAAACATATAAAATAACAAGAATTCTACATATTTAGGTAATAGTGTAGGTGACCAAAATCATACCATAGTTCTAACTCGATACAAAATAGGACACATCCACATCGATTTATAAATCCATATAAAACTTAACATTTTATAATTATATTCACTGCTATGCCATAGCATAGCCCATGGGTTAGTGTAAAGATCTCATGACCGCTTGATTTATAAACGGTCATCATCAGCATCACGATCAAACATCTATCTCTGTCAGTAGAAAACGGCGGCAAATTAAAAAATTTAGGTGTGAACTAGGAACCCTTATAGGTAGTTTCTCTTATGTTCGTTTAATTTTTTTTGGGCACCTACACATAAGGTGAGGTGATTTTTTAATTTACTGAAATCCTACAGTCTGGGGTATTGTTGAATAGGTAATTTAAAAATAATAAGGGTCCCAAAAGGTTTTTCTTAACGTAAGTCAATGTTTTCGGAGATAAACGCTCCAGACTCACACTGAGTATCTTTTTTTTTCTTCTTTTCATTTTTTAAATAATATGAATAAGTAATATGTTGAATTGATTATTTTAAAGTAAACTGTAAATTAATTAATTGATCACTTAATTTTTTATTTTTATTATTGATATACAAAATTTTTAGTTTTATGAATAAATGAATATGGACATGGCCCGACATGCTCTTGGCCGATTTTTCTAACAGATTGTTGAACTCACGTAGATTTAGTCACACGCGGTTATAGGGTCTCCGAACAATATCGCGCGTAGTGACTAAATAGGTCAATCACTTTTTGTCATGGTTACGTTCTCCTGGGTCACCCTTACAATCACAGTTTAATTAGCATTAAAATTGATAAATCTTTGATTTTTTGACAATTACGTGATTTGACAGTGACGGATACTTTCTTCTAACAAACTATTCAACTGTTGTCCCCTGGGTAATGTGCCGAGATCGGACAAATGTGCGTCATTCCTCTCAATAACATGGACATTACTAGAAAGTTGATTGAATAATTAATCATTTGATCATTTTCAGAAAATTATATATTTGACACCTGTAACTATGAAGACCATTATAAAAAATCACCTTAAAGCTTAAAAATCAAATTTCATGAAATTATTTGTTTAATTATTCATTTAACCAACTTTGGAGTTTCCGATCCCTGGACTGATGTGACAGAATAACAACAAATAAAGAGATTGACCCAAATACACGTGAGTTTAACCGTTTAGTTATATAAACAGATTATGTCTCACGAAAGTTTCAATGCGACAGATTGTTGGAACAAGTAATGTACATATTTAAAAGGGATAATTCTTAAATTTAGCGAATCCCGTAGCCGGCACACAGCGGTGGTTGATGTTGTACGAGTCTACCACGTCCATGTCGGCGGCGCTCAGTTCAAAGTCGAAGATGTTTATGTTCTCAGTAAGCCGGGACTGAGTGAAGGATTTTGGGATTACTGCTATGCTGCGTTGGATCTGAAATTGATTGGATTTGTTTAGAAGTCATGTGATGTATACATTTTCATCACTAGGCCCGACTAGACTTCGCGAGGAAAATAAAAAATAACCGAAATCGTCAGTCTTTATTCCGTCTTTGGCTCACAAAACTCTGGCCACGCTTCTGACACCGTTGGATTTGCAATAGGCTTAAGTCGGCACATAGGTACTGGGTGCTTAGACAGGTTGCAAATCGCTAGCGCTTAATCGTTAATCGTAAACGAAAGGCAGCTAACCGTCTGTCGCACTAATAGGAAAAAGTGAGAGGGAAAATTGCAATACGCTACTAAGCGTTAGAGATTGGCAACTTGGCTAAGCATCCTGGTATATGTCACGTGTGGTATGTGTGTACCTCAGACTGGGCAATTTTACAGATGGTCTGTAAAACCACCAGATATCTAAGCACGATCTGAGCTCTCGTTTTCCCATGCTATTCAGCCACTCTTCTAAGAGCAGCGTCCGTCTTTATCACGTCCTTGCCCACGAATTCTGGCATAACATCGTTGGCTTTGCATATGTAGAACTGTCTCAGAATGGGCAACAGCTAGTCAGTAAAGTCACCAGATATCTAAGCACGACCTGGGCTCTCGTCTTCCCATGCTGTTCAGCGACTCGTCCAATTCTCGTCCACGAATTCTGACCGCGTCACTGACACCGTTGGATTCCTTGGCTTTGATGTAGAGGGCGCTCCAATGTAGGTACAGTCTCAGAATGGGCCATAAATGGTCTGTAAACTCACCACATATCTAAGCACGACCTGCGCTTTCGTCTTCCTATGCCGTTCAGTGACTCGCCCAAACGCAGCATCCGTCTTTATCCTCCCTCGATCTGTCCTTACCCACGAACTCTGGGCACATGTATTCCACAGAATGGACAGTCAGTAAACTCACCAGATATCTAAGCACGATCTGAGCTCTCGTCTTCCTATGCCGTTCAGCGACTCGTCCGAACGCGGTATCTGTCTTTATCCTCCCTCGATCTGTCCATATCCACGAACTCTGGGCACATGTACTCCACAGAATGGGCAACAGTCAGTCAGTAAACTCACCAGATATCTAAGCACGACCTGGGCTCTCGTCTTCTTATGACATTCAGCGACTCCTCCAAACGCGGCATCCGTCTTTACCCTGTCCTTACCCACGAACTCTAGGCATATGAATGGGCAATAGGTAGCCTGTAAACTCACCAGATATCTAAGCACGACCTGAGCTCTCGTCTTCCCATGCTGTTCAGCGACTCGTCCAAGCGCAGCGTCAGTCTTTATCACGTCCTTGCCCACGAACTCTGGCCGCGCCTCTGACACCGTTGGATTCATTAGTTGGATTCCTTGGCTCCAATGTAGGTACAGTCTCAGAATGGGCAATTAATGGTCTGTAAAATCACCAGATATCTAAGCACGACCTGCGCTTTAGTCTTCCTATGCCATTCAGCGACTCCTCCAAACGCGGCATCCGTCTTTACCCTGTCCTTACCCACGAACTCTGGGCATATGAATGGGCAATAGGTAGCCTGTAAACTCACCAGATATCTAAGCACGACCTGAGCTGTCGTCTTCCCATGCTGTTCAGCGACTCTTCCAAGCGCAGTTCCCGTCTTTGTCAAGTCCTTGCCCACCATCTCTGGCATAACATCGTTGGCTCTGTATATGCAGGTACTGTCTCAGATTGGGCAATAGCTAGTCTGTAAACTCACCAGATATCTAAGCACGACCTGAGCTCTCGTCTTCCCATGCTGTTCAGCGACTCGTCCAAGCGCAGCATCCGTCTTTACCCTGTCCTTACCCACGAACTCTGGGCACGTTTGTAACACCTTTAGATTCCTTGGCTTTGAAATAGCTTTAAGAAGAAACTCCGATGTAGGTAGCGTTTCAGAATGGGCAATAGGTAGCCTGTAAACTCACCAGATATCTAAGCACGACCTGAGCTCTGGTCTTTCCATGCTGTTCAGCGACTCGTCCAAGCGCAGCATCCGTCTTTATCACGTCCTTGCCCACGAATTCTGGCCGCGCCTCTGATAGAAGACCGAGAGCTGTATACGCGACCACGACGATGCCGTTCGCTTTGCAGTAGTTCACCAGCTCGTGTTGGGTTAGTGTTGGGTTTACCTGAAATGTTTAAAGGTCTTGTAACATTTTTATTCTAATGGTTTGGATAATTTGTGATTTTTCTTTAACTGGTAAGTTTTGGCTGCCTTGTGTAGTGTATAAGTCAAATCAAGAGTATAGACGATTATCGATTATAAAGAGATTTATGTTGGAAGGTTTGATTCTTCATTAGTGTTTAATTACCTACCCGTAAAGTAGGTTATTTATGCAAACAGTCATACAGCAGACGGTGGCAATAATATACCTAGGTACATGTTCTTACAGGAAATCCGTTTTTTAATTAATTTTCCTAGTACCTGCTCATTAATCCTCATAAGTAATTCTCGTATTTAACCGACCATACCATTTAAAACATACCACCAATACCTCTTATATAGTTGACTAGTGGCTTCATCTGCGAGACTCGTATGACACGTTTAGAACCGCACCGCGCCACGTCGAAGTTGGAGATAGGTAGTATAGATGCCGATGCCCCGCGATATAATACAAAACGTCCCAAAGTGTTTCTAGCTTAGTTATCAGCGTCACCGTTGGGTTACTTACCTTCATCGTCCTATTTTATACCGGTAATTACCTCTATCTGGTTAACGAGTGACTTAAATCTGTGCGACTCGTATAACCCGTTCCAACTCTTCAGCGTTGAAGTTGGAGACACCGATGCCCCGCGCTATTCCACCACGTCCCCAAGTGTTTCTGGCTTAGTTATCACGGTTGGATTACCTTCATCTATTCATACCGATATTACCTGTATCTGCTCTAAATATCCGATATCAGCTAAAGGAAAAATACCGAGTTTTTACCAACGCCGGAGGTGGAAAATGAACCCACGTCCTAAGCTTTCACAGCTCATGCCTAAACGACTAAGCAGACACCGGTCGAATTTCTCGGGCGCATGCAGCTAAAACACAAAACTATTTAATAAGACAATTAGATTTGTTCCATGAAATATACCTCTATCTGGTTGACAAGTGGCTTGATCTGCGCAACTCGTATGACCCGTTCCAACTGTTCCGCGTTAAAGTTAGAGACACCGATGCCCCGCGCTATACCACCACGTCCCCAAGTGTTTCTAGCTTAGTTATCACCATTAGGTTACCTTCATCTTTTACACCAATAGTTACCTCTATCTAGTTGTATCGAGTGGCCTCATCTGTGTCTACTGCTTCTGGCAACGCACGTCCATCCATACTGACCGAGCTGCTTAGCGCGGCATTTTCCTCAAGAGGCAGCCCATTCAGTGAGGACCTGGCTATTGAAATTGGAAACATCGATGTGTTTGGCTTCAGCTATCACCGTTGGTTCACTATTGGGATGCATACTAACGAATGTAATAATATAGTTACGCATAATCTCTTCTAGCCGAAATATTGACAAGACGAATCATATTTATGCATATTTTTTTACGCATAATATTTAAAAGCATACACATTAAAGGCATACCCGTCATAATAACTAATATCACACAGTATAAATACAAAATTGCATAATAATTATTACGCATCATTTCACGATGCATACAAATAGTTAATCCTAAAATTAGACTACCAACTGGTATGATTGACATGCTATTACAGTTAGCTGCCTTTCGTTTACGATTGTCGATTAAGCGTTAGCGATTGGCAACTTGTCTAAGCATCCAGGCGTTCTACTGTATACGGAGAATGACGGTAGATTCACATTTAGTTTTATAAATAAAAGTGACGGTGAGTAATATAAAAATGTAAGCGATTAAGGAAAACCGATTGTTTCAACATGGCAAATCAAGTGTGTATAATCTACTTATATAATATATGGGAAAAATAGTGAGGTCGACGGGGGTCTGCGACGCAGACCCCCTATTCTGCGTAGTTTAGGCGCTTCGCGCCTGGGCAACACACTGTCCGGATGTTCGGACTTCTGCGGGAACTGATGTTGGTCGGATTGATAGACGTGTGATTGTGGATATTTCTTTAATTCACGATACCCAATTACACTCGTTACAGTCACAAAATATCAATTTACAATTTATTTTCTGGAGCGGCGTGTGCGCTCAGTGATGGCGTCGTGGTAAGAGAGCGAGTGGGGAGAATGGTGTTGCCACCCTATGCATAGGGTTATTTGAACTACATATTAAGACGCCACACCACCCCCCCAGGGAGAAGGATAACATAGGGTTAACTAGGTGACGCTATGTTACATAAACAGTAGTATTAAAAAAAAAATTAGTTACATAAACAGTACTACTAAATAAAAATATTAGTTACAACACAGTAACACTTAAAACAGCACAGATAAGTTTTTGTCTTACATTAAATTAAGTTTCTTGTCTTACATTATAAACAATTAGGCAACAGTTGGCCCAAAAAAAAAATATTTATAGCCATTCAGAGGTAACAGAGATAATTGATATTAAGTTTTCTAAACTGTGTTACAACAGCACACATCATAGACATCACAGTTAAGTTTTTAAAGTACTATTATTACTTTACAATAGGCTGTCAACTTAAACTATTATTTATTACATTAAAAAAATATAGTTAAAAATAACAGTATTCGTGGTTATCATTGAACTTTACACGTCGGCCTGAACGTGTAGTGTAAGGCGTGTGGTTAGTTGTGGTATCAGGTACCGGCTCAGTAGGTACAGGTACGTTATGTACGGGTACAGGAGGTATAGTAGGTACAGGTACGTTATGTACGGGTACAGGAGGTATAGTAGGTACAGATACCGGAGTTGCGGGTCCAGCTGGCTGCGCCTGAGGCAGACCTTGAGGCTGCGAGACAGCTGGGGCTGGCACGCCGGGAACAGGCTGGCTATCAGAGCCTATAATAAAAGCTGCTTTGACGCGGTCGACGCTCACTGTAACCTCCTTGCCTTTGATGCCCAGGGTCAGGGTTTTTCCGTCCACGGAGCGGTGAAGTACGGGAAAGGGTCCTGTGTACGGGGGCTGCAGTGGGCGTCGCACGGTGTCATCGCGTAGAAATACGTGAGACGCTGTAGGCAGATTTTTAGAAATAAAGATAGGACGAGTTGAGTGGCGAGAACCTGGTACTGGGCGGAGAGACGACATCTTGCGTCGCAATTGAACGACGAAATCAGCAGGATCATCAAGTCTGTCATCATCAGACCCAGAAACCAGCATCTCTCCAGGTAACCGTAGGGATTCGCCATATAACATCTCGGCAGCTGTGGCCTTCAAGTCTTCCTTGTAGGCTGTGCGCATGCCGAGGAGTACGAGAGGGAGAGCACGCGTCCAGGAGGCCGCGTGGCACATCAGTGCGGCCTTGAGCTGGCGATGTACACGCTCAATCATTCCGTTCGCACAGGGATGGTATGCAGTAGTGCGAATGCGCTTGGTGGCGCAAATTTGCATTAGTCGCCGGAAAAGATCGGACTCAAACTGAGTACCCTGATCACTTGTTATTGTATTAGGAACCCCATACCGAGAAATCCATCCCCGTACGAAGGTATCGGCCACCTCATCAGCAGTGATGGAGCGCATCGGCCACACCTCTGGCCACCTGGACACCCTATCAATAGCTGTAAGGCAATACCTGTATTCGTCAGCGTCACATACGGGAAGAGGGCCCACGATGTCAATGTGGACGTGCATAAAACGTCCCGATGGCTGCTCGAAGGTGCCTAGAGGAGCCGAGATGTGTCTTGAGACCTTGCTACGCTGGCACGCAAGGCAGGACTGAGCCCATTGACGACAGTCTTTTCGCATAGAAGGCCAGACATAGCGACTTACCAAAAGTCGAGTTGTGGCTCTGACGCCGGGGTGACTCAAGTTGTGCAACTTGTCGAACGCCGCACGACGAAACGAAGGGGTCAGATACGGGCGAGGCTTGCCAGTGGACACATCACAAAGTATGGTGACGTCCGTGCCAGGTACAGCAATGCGTGACAGCTGCAAACTAGAGTCTCCCCGCCGTAAGTCATCGAGCTCTCGGTCTTCTTCTTGGGCTTTGGCGAGGGCCTCGTAGTCCTCCTCCAGGGAGACCGCCTCGATCCGCGACATCGCATCGGCAACGACGTTGTCCTCCCCTTTAATATAGCGAATGTCCGTTGTAAATTGACCGATGAACGATAACTGGTTCAGCTGCGATGGTGGAAGTTTTTCTCGACGCTGTACGAAAGCGTACAGCAACGGCTTGTGGTCAGTGTATATGGTCACATGTTGGACCTCGAGGATGTGGCGGAAGTGCTGTACGCTTTCGTACACCGCCAGAAGTTCTCGGTAATATGCTGGCCACTGAGATTGCTGTGGGGTTAACTTCTTGCTGAAAAATGCAAGGGGGCACCATTGGGTGTTCACGAATTGCTGAAGGCAGGATCCACAGTGGACGCTGGAGGCATCCGTGAACAGCCCAAGGGGTGCGTCATTAACTGGGTGCTGTAGTAGGGTCGCGTTAGCCAGGCTAGACTTGCATGCCTCGAAGTGTGCCAATAGCTCGGGTGTCCATGGAAAGGGTTTGGCACCTTTACCATTGATGGCCACTACTTCATCGACGAGAGGTGCTTGAAATTGCGCAGCGTGAGGTATGAAACGGCGGTAATAGTTTAACATACCTAGAAAACGGCGCACACCTTGGACGTCCCTTGGAGGCGGAAAGTCGACAAGAGCCTGGATGCGCTCCTGAGGTGGGCGAGTGCCTTCCGCACTCACGTGATAGCCCAGGAACACTACTTCTTTAGCGCCTAACACGCACTTCGAAGGATTCAGAACGAGTCCATATTCCTGCAAGCGCTTAAACAAGATACGCAAATGATTTTTATGCTGTGTCTCATCAGCTGAATGGACTAGGATGTCATCTATATAGGGAAAGACGAAATCGAGACCCCGTGTGACCTCATCGATAAACCTTTGAAAAGTTTGGCCAGCATTCCGTAGGCCAAAGGTCATGAATGGGAATTCGAAGAGGCCAAACGGGGTAACGATGGCAGTCTTCGGTATATCAGCTTCAGCTACCGGGATCTGATGATACGCCTTCACCAGATCCAGGGTGCTGAATACAGTCGAGCCAGCGAGGTTGTTTGCATAGTCATTGATGTGGCGCACTGGGTACCGATCAGGAATAGTCCTGGCGTTCAGTGCGCGGTAGTCCCCGCATGGACGCCAGGACTGATCCTTCTTAGGCGTCATATGCAGAGGAGAGGACCACGCGCTTTTAGATGGCCTCGCGACACCCATCCGTACCATTTCTTCTAATTCCATCTTGGCAGCAGAGAGCTTCTGGGGTGCCAAGCGTCGAGGACGGCATGATATGGGTGGGCCTTCAGAGGTTTTAATATGATGGACTGTACTATGTTTCACTGACCTTTGGAAACCAGGCGGCTTTGTGATGTCAGGGAACTCTCCGAGCACTTGTGCAAAAGGAGAGTCCTGTAAACAAATAGCCTTGACACTAGGTTGATTTACAGCAGCAGTGGTGCCATAGGCCTTCAGGCCAGTCTTGCCGTCAACCAGACATTTTCTGTGGCAATCGGGCAGTAGGTGATAGTGCGCCAAAAAATCTGAGCCGATGATGGCTGAGTTAACATCTGCTACGACGAATTGCCATGGAAAGTCGCGACGAAGTCCAAAATCAAGTTTGAGGTTGACAGTTCCATATGTAAGGATTGTGCTGCCATTAGCTGCCCTGAGGTCCCACTCAGTGGGTTTTCTCCGCTCCTTGAGCCAGCGGTAAGGGTAGCAGCACAAGTCTGAACCGGTGTCAATAAGAAATTGATGTTTGGTTACCTTGTCTGTCATGAAGAGACGGCGGCTGTTCGGTTCCATGGAGCAGCAGTCAGGCCCCGCCTTTACTGACCGCTGTTGGAGTTTTCCGACGTCCAGTTGCATGGTGGAGTGCACTTGGCTGCTCTGGTATTGAACTTTTTGTGATACCAGCAAAGCCGGGTTGCGCTGCCGGCCGGGGTGTTGCTACGGCTCGAGCTGCGCGATGCGGGTCTATTGCGGGATCTGCCTCGCTGCCCTGCTCCAGTCAAGGCAGCAACCTGTTGAGTGAGCTGATCAAGACGGTCCATTAATTGATGCATGTCAGGCTGTCCTGAACCTGACACCTGGCAAACTTGGGGCCCAGGAGTCACTTCCATAATCTTGTCTGCCAACTCAGATAATTTGTCCAGAGTGATGTCAGGTTGCACAGTCAAAATAGCTTGGACCTGGCTAGGCAGCCGGCGCATCCACAACTGTCTTAAGATGCTATCGTCCTTGGATGGACCGGCAAGAGACTGCAGGTGTCGTAGGAAGGCGGAAGGTTTACGGCTTCCAAGTTCCTCACTACTCAACAAGCGTTCGACTCGTTGCTGTTCTGATACAGATAGTCGTCTGACGAGTTCATCTTTTAGGGTTTGATATTTGTTCTCCTCGGGAGGGTTCATAATAATGTCCTCTATTTCACAGATGAGCCTTTGATCAATGATACTGATTACATGACTAAATTTGGTTATGTCACTTTTGATACCAGCTACATGAAACTGGGCCTCTGCCTGGCGGAACCATACTGCTGGTTGATTAACCCAGAATGGGGGCAACTTTACTGTCACCCCACATATTCCCTTAGGAGTAGAGCTGTCTGTAGATGTGCTGGTTGAATTTGTAAATTGTTGAGCTTGCTGGGCCTGAAGGGCCGCATTTTGAACCTTAAGGGCCTCCAACTGGGTCCGCAACTCCTCTAGAGACATGTTTGAACTAACCTGAACCGCTGATACCACAACCAAAGACAAAACAAACAAGAAATTATTACAAAATCCCAGTAAATTAATAACATGTGACAATTGTGACAAGCATGGTAATATTAAATGAAATTTGTTAATAAACTTAATCATGAGATGTCAGTCAATAGCAACACTTAATGTCCGAGGTTATGTTGTTAATTAGCGAAGCACACCAAACAGTTATTCACCAACACGACGTATTATTACAGCTATCGGTTAATATTTTATTGTTTAAGCACTCTTGAAAACGCAGCACAAACGTAGCACACACCGTTAAAATTCTTTGAAAAAGAAATTGTAGTCGAGGAATACTGGTACGGAACACGAGCTAAAATTTTAGGTTAGTTGCGTCACGTGACACTTCCGCAAGCACTGCAATCACTATCACTGCACTTTCTTCTATGATTATATGATGCAAAATCAACACACCGGCTCCAGCCGGTAGCACCTCGGATCGCCGCAGGAGATAGGCCGCCGTAGGCGCGGTCCAAGCCTCCACGCAATGGCCGCGTGGAGTCGTCGAGTCACCAATGTCCGGATGTTCGGACTTCTGCGGGAACTGATGTTGGTCGGATTGATAGACGTGTGATTGTGGATATTTCTTTAATTCACGATACCCAATTACACTCGTTACAGTCACAAAATATCAATTTACAATTTATTTTCTGGAGCGGCGTGTGCGCTCAGTGATGGCGTCGTGGTAAGAGAGCGAGTGGGGAGAATGGTGTTGCCACCCTATGCATAGGGTTATTTGAACTACATATTAAGACGCCACAACACTAACCTAACCTAACCTAATTTATCTATACTTTGATATTAGATAGTAACATTAGTAACGCATTTTAATATTTTAGATTCAAGAGACCCGCAACAGAATAAAAGAACATTCTAAAATATGTAAAATACTCAATATGTAAAATGCATGTTAATTGATTTTAAATTGATGTTAAACAAAGAAAAGTGTTTTATTCAAATAGGGAACTAAAATTATGGTTTCCGAAATATATATGGCTAATAACTATTAGTCCAAACAGTAATATGCGTAGTATACATTAGGCAAATATAAATTAGTCCAAGTAAAATTATTACAAAACTTTAATATGCGAACAAAGTAGTATGCCAAAATAATTACTATGCGACAGTACATTTATGCTAATACAAATTATGCGAAGAAAAGTATGCCAAAATAGAATAGCCTGAAAAAGATTATGCGACCAGAAGGTATACCATCACCGTTCTGTTATTTACCTTCATCTTTAACACCAATAATTACCTTTATCTGGTTGACAAGTGGCTTGATTTGCGCAACTCGTATAACCCGTTCTAACTGCATCTCGTTGAAGTTGGACCCCTGATGCCTCGCGCTATAATAAAACACTTCCCCAAGTGTTTCTAGCTTAGTTATCACCATTAGGTTACCTTCATACTTTTACACTGACAATTTACCTCTATCTAGTTGTATCGAGTGGCCTCATCTGTGAGTCACCCCAACTACTTCTGGCGAAGCACGTTCATCCATACTGACCGAACTGCTTGGCACTGCAATTTCCTCAAGAGCCGACCAATTTCAATAGCCAGGATTATTGAAATTGGAAACGTCGATGTACACCATTAATTACCTCTATCTGGTTGACAAGTGGCTTGATCTGCGCAACTCGTATGACCCGTTCTAACTGTTCAGCATTGAAGTTGGAGACACCGATGCCCAGTGCTATACCTACCACCACGTTCCCAAGTGTTTTTAGCTTAGTTACCACCGTTAGGTTACCTTTATCTTTTACACCGACAATTACCGGTTGACAAATGGCTTGATCTGCGCGAGTCGTATGACCCGTTCTAACTGCAACTCGTTGAAGTTGGAGCCCCTGATGCCTCGCGCTATAATAAAACACTTCCCCAAGTGTTTCTAGTTTAAGTAATCACCGTTAGGTTACCTTCATCTTTTACACCGACAAACCTCTTATCTGGTTGACAAGTGGCTTGATCTGCGCGAGTCGTATGACCCGTTCTAACTGCATCTCGTTGAAGTTGGAGCCCCTGATGCCTCGCGCTATAATAAAACATTTCCCCAAGTGTTTCTAGCTTAGTTATCACCATTAGGTTACCTTCATCTTTTCCACCAATAGTTACCTCTATCTAGTTGACGAGTGGCCTCATCTGTTAGACGTCTGTGAGTCACCCCAACTACTTCTGGCGAAGCACGTTCATCCATACTGACCGAACTGCTTGGCGCTGCTATTTCCTCAAGAGCCGACCAATTTCAATAGCCATTATTGAAATTGGAAACGTCGATGTACACCATTAATTACCTCTATCTGGTTGACAAGTGGCTTGATCTGCGCAACTCGTATGACTAGTTCCAACTGTTCCGCGTTAAAGTTGGAGACACCGATGCCCCGTGCTATAATACCACCACGTTCCCAAGTGTTTCTAGCTTAGTTACAACCGTTAGGTTACCTTTATCTTTTACACCGACAATTACCGGTTGACAAATGGCTTGATCTGCGCGAGTCGTAGGTATGACCCGTTCTAACTTCATCTCGTTGAAGTTGGAGCCCCTGATGCCTCGCGCTATAATAAAACACTTCCCCAAGTGTATCTAGCTTAGTTATCACCGTTAGGTTACCTTCATCCTTTTACACCGACAATTACCTCTATCTAGTTGACGAGTGGCCTCATCTGTTAGACGTCTGTGAGTCACCCAAACTACTTCTGGCGAAGCACGTTCATCCATACTGACCGAACTGCTTGGCGCTGCAATTTCCTCAAGAGCCGACCAATTTCAATAGCCAGGATTATTGAAATTGGAAACGTCGATGTACACCATTAATTACCTCTATCTGGTTGACGAGTGGCTTGATCTGCGCAACTCGTATGACCCGTTCTAACTGTTCCGCGTTAAAGTTGGAGACACCGATGCCTCGCGCGAGGCCGCGGCGGCACGCCTCCTCCATGCCGCGCCAGGTCTCTAAGATGTCTATGCCTGTGTCTTGTCCAGCGGCCTGGAGATATAGTAGAATACGTACAGTTAACCTTTAACTTTTATAGGGCACGGGTGTCAAAAACGACCACCCTATAGCACTATTTTTTTGTATTTGTTCTTGTAGATAATTTTTCGTACTATATAATGGCGTTGAGGCTTGAACCCACGATTTTTTTGAGTCTTGCCCGTTAAAGGGTTAAGCCAGGCGTCCACATGTTCGTATCGTACGCATCGCATCTCATTTCTTCCACTGATATTACGATGTTTACGATACGTACGATGCGGAACAGTGGACGCACTTGTATGACTTTTGTTACGTATTGTTTATGGTTTTATATTATTTATTGTTCTTTGACATGTGTCGAGATAAAACATTAGAATAAATAATTGCTTCATATCCTTACGTCTTTATATTATTTAATTATTAAACATGGTGTCAGAAGTATAAATACGAATAAATTAAATCGCTACCTACGTCAAAAATGGGTGAGTCAAGTACATCGCCGGTTTTACAATATAATATGCAAGGCCGCACTACTTACATTCGGCCGTTAGAATTCTCAGATTCTATGGAGGAAAACTGGAAACTGTGGGTCCAGAAATTTAATATTTTCCTACTAGCTGAAGACCTCGAGCGCGTCTCCGATGAGCGTAAAATCGCTTTGCTCCTTCATAGTATGGGAGATAAGGGTGTAGAAATTTATAACTCTTTTCATTTACAAGACGAAAAACAAAGCTACGAAGACGTTCTAAAGAAATTTAACGAGTATTTTATCCCGAAGGTTAATATCACCATGCAACGCCATAAGTTTTTCACAAGGACACAGGGACCGGTAGAATCCTTTGATGATTTCGTTACCGATCTTCAAAACAAAAGTATGACTTGTAACTTTGGAGATAAGAGGGAAGAACTTGTGCGGGACGTCATTGTAATAGGTCTAGCGAGCTCCGCCATGAAGGAGAGGTTATTACGCATGGAGGAGTTGACTCTCCAAAAAGCAATTACTATGTGTAGAGCTGCCGAGTTGTCGCAAAAGCAGGTTACAGAGCTTACAAACGAGACAGCGGGGACGTCGGTGCTGAGCGTTAACACTTCGCCGATGCATGCCAAGAAAGAAGACCAAAGAAAACCAAGAAAGTGCTACCGTTGTGGCAGTAACTGGGACCGTTCTCACCAATGTCCAGCCATGGGTTGTAAGTGCCAGAAGTGCGGTATCCCTAATCACTTTGCGAGAGTTTGCAGAAACAAACAGGTTGCAGTCGTGATGCGTGAACAGGCGGAAGACAACTGCGAAGAGACTTACTTCGTTGGCTCCGTCAGCTGCGATAGTGAATGTGAGTGGATCGAAACTTTAATCATTAACAATAAGTCTACAAATGTCAAGCTAGACACTGGTGCTCAAGTTAATTGTATGTCCCTTGTTACTTATAAGGCTCTTCATCTTGACGAAACATTTATAACCAGTAGGCGTATTAAATTAGTGACGTTAAATGATAAATGCATACCAGTTAAGGGTGTGTGCACCATTAAGTGTTACCTCAAGAACGGTAAATGCGACAATATTGAATTTGTCATTGTCAATTCAGACTGCGTTACTATATTAGGTTTACCGTCTTGTAAAAAACTGAAACTAGTTACTAGAAATGTAGTCGATACTATAAGTATATCAAGTAACCAGAACACAAACAAAATCATGTCACAGTACACTCAACTATTTGACGGTATTGGTTGCTTTAGTAAACCGTATAAAATCGTTTTACAGGAATCTGCTATTCCCAGAGCCGATCCACCTCGTCGAGTTCCGATAGCGCTAAGGGAGAGTCTTAAGGCCGAGTTGGACAATATGGTGAGACTAAATATTATCGAGAAAAATGAGGAACCGATGGAGTGGGTCAACTCTGTTGTTGTGACTAAGAAGAAAAACAATAAAATTCGCGTATGTATTGACCCTCGTTACTTAAATAAGTTTATAGTCAGAAAACATAAACAATTACCAACTGTCGACGATATACTAGATAAGTTATCAGGGTCTAAGTATTTTACGAAGTTTGATTGTAGTAGTGGTTTTTGGACAGTACAGCTTGACCCTGACAGTTCTAAACTATGCACTTTTTCTACGCCATTTGGTAATTATTCCTACAAACGTTTACCATTCGGGCTATCCGTGTCTACAGAAGCATTTCAAGAACGCATGGAGGAAACGTTTAGCGATCTTGATAATGTACAATTTTACGTGGATGATTTGATAATATACGCTAGCACTGTGGAAGAACACAATAATGCATTACTGAACGTATTAAAAAGAGCTCAAGAATGTAATGTTAAATTTAATAGAGAGAAATCTCAAGTTTTACGAAATGAAATTTCTTTTCTAGGTATGATTGTAAGTGACCAAGGCATAAAACCTGATCCAATTAAAGTAATGGCTATTTCTGAGTTAAAATGCATTCGCGATAAAAAAGAACTTGAGAGATTTTTGGGAATGACAAATTACTTGTCAAAATTTATCAATAATTACTCGACTATCACAAGCACGTTACGCGAACTTCTTAAAAAGGAAGTGTTGTTTACATGGCTTCCATCTCATGAAAACGCGTTTAATAAACTCAAAGAGGCTCTAACAAACGCTCCCAGTGGCGTATCTAGGGGGGGGCAGGGGGGGCTCGTGCCCCGGGCGCCGAATCAGAGGGGGCGCCAAATCGGCCAAAATTTTTGATATACTTTTGCTTTATACATAAGAAAAATTAAAATACATAAAATGCTAGACTGGTACATTTTCCCCTAGCGTCAATTAGTAAAATCTGTAGGTATGCATACATTTTAGAAAGGTACATTTACCCCGGGCGCCAAATAAGGGTGGGCGCCAAATCGGCCAACATTTTTGATTTCCTTGTGCATAATCAACACAAAGAAAATCTTTATGCGTAATTTAAAACAAATGCTAGATTGGTACATTTTCCACGGGCGCAATATCAGGGGGGCGGGGCTCCAGACCAGCTAAAATTTTTATTTCCTTATGCATAATTTACACATATAGAAATCTAAAATGTTTACTTATACTTTAATTCACAAAATGCTAGAAAGGTCAATTTTAAAACTTTATCCCAGAATGTCCGTAACTGTATTTTTTTAGTCGTTTTCTTTAGATTTCACTTTTTTTTCTCTTAACCGCGTAATGCCTTATGTGCAGAATTTTGATACCAAAAGTATGGAAACAAGTTTATATCCTGGTTATATATTCTGTGATCCTGGTCCTATATGTAACATGTAGTACTTATTAGCTTTGAACAAAGGCTATATTCGGACTTTCATACATTTGCGATCTTTGATTGTAGGGGATGGATTTTTTTATGGTAAGCACCCCTAATGATGGCGTCTATTATTTTGACCAAGTTTTAGTTTCTTATGATTGACAGTTTCTGACTTTAGGATTCCGTAGCCACCCTTATAGTTTCGCCATGTCCGTCTGTCCGCAGCATAGCTCAGTGGCCGTTAATACTAGAAATCTGCAACTTGCTACATGTATACGTATTAATCGTGCCAACAAAGTGGTACAGTAAAAAAAATTCGGGTTCGTCCCCAATTTATGAAGTGGAGATGTTTGTTTATTTGCTGTAATTGTATAGTGTGGGTTATCATTGTCATCATTGAATAGGTCTCTTAAAAAGAATAAGGGTGAGAGAAAGTTTTTTTTCTAAAGTAAATATTTTCGGAGATAATCGCTCCAGAAAAAAACTGTGATCTGTGATTTTGATCCGTAGGGCCAAAAATATGAAAAAAATCATGAATCATTGTGCTTATAGAATAATTTAAAATAAAACTATTTTGAACATAAACGGCTCAGTCGTTTTTGAATACACAGACATTGAGGTAACAAACATAAAAAAAGATATAGTCAAATTGAAAACCTCCTCCTTTTTTGAAGTCGGATGAATATCAACTTTTTTTTCCTGCCTAATAGTTTGAATTTTGTAAAATATTACGGAATCCTAAAAGTGAGCCTTTTAAGTGTTCGGTACTAACTAGGAACCCTTTAAGTTCAGTTAAGGGGGGGGGGGCGCAAATTAGGCGCCTGCCCCGGGCGCCTTTTACCCTAGCTACGCCCCTGAACGCTCCTACACTTAAGCTATTTGATAGTAATAAAGAAATCGTTGTATCGGTAGATTGCAGTTCGGAAGGAGTAGGCGCATGTCTTTTACAAGACAGACAACCGGTCGCATATGCATCCAAGGCACTTACTGAATGTCAGAAAGGCTATGCTCAGGTTGAACGTGAGATGTTTGGTATAGTATTTGGATGTATCAAGTTCCATAAATATATCCTAGGAAAACACGTACTCGTTGAGACGGATCATTCGGCATTAGAAATATTATTTAAGAAACCATTGTCGTTAGTTCCAGTAAGGTTACAAAGAATGATGCTTAAAATACAAGGATACGATATTACTGTTAAATATGTACCTGGAAAACAAATGTATATATCAGATTTTCTTAGCCGATCTTTTTTACTTAATAAAAATGATGAAACCAATAGATTCGATGAAGAATTTAATAAGGAAATTATCTGCCATGTTGAGGTAATGCTCGATTCTCTGCCTATCTCAAGTAACAAAAGACAACTCATTGCTATGAAAACCAAAGAGGATGCCACACTTTCTTGCTTAAAAAATTATATTCATAATGGTTGGCCGAGTTGTAAGGACACATTGAATGAATTAGTAAAACCGTTCTGGAATTTCCGTAATGATTTGTCTATAGTGGACGAAATAGTTTTAAGGAATAATCTTATAGTCATACCACATTCATTACAGAAAATGATGTTAGGAATAATGCATGAGGGTCACTTAGGAGTAAACACTTGTCTCAGAAGGGCCAAAAATGTTATATTCTGGCCTGGAATGGCTAGTCAAATTAAAGAACTTTGCAGTAATTGCCAAACTTGTGCCTTATTTAAATTTTCATGACATACCTAGATTCCCTTGGCTAAAATTAGGCACTGATCTTTTCGAACTTAATAAACAATATTATTTGGTTGTTGTGGACTATTACAGTAAATTCTTTGAAGTTGTTAGATTAAACGATTTGTCTTCAAGAACGATTATTAGCCATATTAAGTCAATGATAGCGAGACATGGCTGCCCCTTAGAAATTGTAAGTGACAATGGTCCACAATATTCTAGTAATGAATTTAAAGAATTTGCAGATTCATACGGATTTAAACATACTACGTCTTCTCCGGATTACCCACAGTCAAATGGACTCGCGGAAGCTACCGTTAAAATAGTTAAATCACTACTCAAAAAATGTAAAGAAAGCAATTCCGATCCTCATCTGGCCTTATTGAATTTTAGAAACAGTCCGAAAGAAAACAGTCCTTCTCCCGCTAACCTCCTTTTCAATCGGAACCTCAATGACCGGTATCCTGTATCTGCAAATTATTTAAAACCTAAAATTTATACCAGAAATTACCAGCTAGATACAGAGCTACAGCACAAGGTAGAAAACTACTACAATAAAACAGCCAAAGCTCTTAGTCAGCTTAACATAGGGCAGAATGTAATGTTTAAAAAAAAAATTACTGATGAACGTTGGCAAAAAGGAAAAATTGTAAATAAGACTCATTTCCCTCGCTCGTACTTTGTTGAGGATGAGTATGGCCGACAGTTTAGGAGGAACAGACGGCATTTGCGTGTCATCGATGATTGTGAATTTGCCGAGACCAATATAAAAGAGACTGTTAAACCAAAGTCTTATGTTATAAACTATGACAGTGATGACAGCGAGTGTGAGTCATTTCATGATGCAGAGGAGAGTGACGATGTCGTTCAAGGCAGTACTCACACTCCTCCGCCTCTTAATCCTGATCTCTATAAAACTAGATCTGGAAGGATAGTGAGACCGCCATCCAGATTAATTGAATCTATTAATTAAATTATTTTATTAAGAAGAGGAATGTTACGTATTGTTTATGGTTTTATATTATTTATTGTTCTTTGACATGTGTCGAGATAAAACATTAGAATAAATAATTGCTTCATATCCTTACGTCTTTATATTATTTAATTATTAAACAACTTTCTATACAAAGAATACTAAATGCGATGCGTCCGATGCGTACGATTCGGGTCTGTAGACGCCTAGCTTTAGTATGCGTTACCTACCGTCAAGCAATTCAATCAACATTTGACTTTGACGGCTATTGCGTAAAGTGAAATTGTAATGGAGCAGATCTGCTACTAAGATATGTTGTTCCGTGTCGTAAGAGTCGACTAAGGGATTACGTAAAGTGTCACTGACCATTCTACAAAATTGATGATGGGCAGCAGCGTCATCATAGCGGACACATTACTGCGATCGCCAATCCGCTTGCCCAGCGTGGCGATTATGGGCATTTACCTCCTAAATCTCCTAATGCGTCTATACGCATAGTTAATAGGAGAGGCCTACGTCCAGCAGTGGACTAAAATAGGCTGATGATGATGATGATGATGATCTGCTACTAGGCATACGAAAGTTAAGGACACATACGTAATACATACATATATAAGACCTTTTTCAAAAAAATCCTGAACCTGATTTTCTCAGTCCTGTTCGTACGTCACGTTCTAACAAGTATGCAAGTGCAAAAGTGACGAGACGATAAATGGATAAAACGGGACCCTCACAAGCCACCTGGACTTGCTTGGACTCATTCAAATCAGAATCACGAGAAAATACCTAATAATAATAATGTCTCCAGAAATAATTTCCTTATGTCACGTTGTCTGTATGAAATTACTACAATCGTTACTTAGCCGACTCTTACGCCACCCACGGGAAGAGTTGGGGTGGTGACAAATGTATTCTTACTTCCGTCACCACACGGCATAATAGTACATCAAGGGCGGTAAATACGGAATTACTAATGAGAGTGTTAGAAGCCTGACGCCGTAGGCGGAGGGCTTTTAATGACTCGAGTTAGTATTCCGCTTACCGACCGTGATGCATGCAATGTTTTTCATCACACTTGCAGCCAAAAAAAAAGTTATAAGACAAAATATTGTTCTATGGCGTACATACACTTCTAGGGAATTTCACTTTTATTTTACTCCCGCTACGCATGCAAGCAATGGCGCGCTTAGACAGCAAGTGTGATGAAAAATTATATAACTTACATTAACTGAGACAGGCCAGTGCACAAGATACAGGTCTACATAGTCCAGTTTTAGCTTAGCTAGAGACTTTTCCAGAGCCGGGATAACATCAGCTTCAGCGTGGCAATCATTCCATAACTGCAAAACAAAACAATAATTCATCTAATTTTGATGGGATTCTGCAGACCTGTATGAAATGGGAAAACACAAATCATAATATAGTCAGATGAAAAAACCCAGTAGCAGATGTAGGTACCTATTATAATGTAAGAAATTAGTTATAAACAGGAAAAATCTTGACTAGGAATCACAGAAGCAGCAAATAAATACTCTTAGCTATGTGGTTACCTAAATATACATAATGAAGTACTTAGTATTATAGATCATTTTGTGATGTAATGTATATTAAATAGGTACCATATTTATAATTAGGTATACTTCCTTCCTTCTAGAGAATATTTGATTAAAATATTAGCTAATTCTATTAACACAAAAAAAAGAATAAACTTGTTACCTACATTTTTCTCCTTATTCACAAATACATATTAAATTTGCCTTTTGATCAGTTTTCTCTATTTTTAAGTAACACAAGGCTTAATTGAACTCACCATGGGATTAGGTTGGTTTACTTTGCCCAAGATATTTATTAATTTATAATAAACTGAACTTGTAAAGCTCCTTTAAATAAAAAATACATAAACATCTTTTTGTTACTTGACATTGGAAAATGTTCTTTATTATCAAAACTGTACAATTGATGAATTTTATTGTAGATGTTACTGTTCTATTTATAAATATAAATCTAACTAAGCTAAACAACCTAACCTAACGTGACATTGAACCGAGAATTCCGGCGGTATTTCCTCGCTGTATCAAAATGTTGATGCATTGTGCGAGAAAGTCACCAGCTCTTCAGTCTTTAGTTATATCAGATACAAAATTAAATAACCTTGGTAGTAACAAACAGGTCATGCCGAGTAACCAGTCCCTTGCTGATAGCGTTTGCTATGCCTTCCCCGACCTCCTCCTCATTATGATAGCTGGAGGCTGTGTCGATGTGCCGGTACCCAGCCTCAATGCCCCACTCTACAGCTTGCCGGTACTGGCCTGGCTCTGCTTTACGCTGGAATGATATAAAAATATTCGCTGAAATCTGACAAGAAAATACATATACATACATTATGTATATGTATTTAATTTTACACTAATTCTGTAATTAACATTAGGGGTAAAAAATTTGATAAGTATAAAAAAAATCTTAGCTAACTCTAGGTGGATTTAGTTAAAAATTTGAAATAAATTGTAGGTAATAACAATGAAGTACCTAAGTAAATCAAATAAAATCAAAGCATTTATTTTTATACATATTACATATTTCATGTACAGGCAGGATCCATCCTGCAAGGGCACAGCAATTTTATAATTAATAAACATTGTTTTAACATTACATTATGTAAGTTTGCCTAATGCTTGACAAATAGTTGCCAAATAATAATATTTTTACACCTACAACACATGGCGCAAATACGAGCTTTACTAAGTCTTAAAACTGTATTCATTATTAACAATGTTCGAAAAAAAACCAGATAAAGTTTTAGCAAGTAAATTTCAAAAGTTATTAAACTTACCGCGTAAGTGCCCAGGCCGACAATTGGCATCGTCTGTCCATTGCTTAACTGGATTTTCGGCACTTCTACAACCATGGTGAAGAGTTGAAGACAGTTTGAACAAGTACTCAGTTCAAATGAATAAAATATAATGGGCAATACCGCCTTATCATTAACAAGGTTAATTATTATGATACAGATAATATTATATTGCCGTGCAATAAAGTAACAAATTGCAACGTTTTTAACTTTGCATAAATAAGAAATATCATGAAAATGAGAAGGCCCTTATAAACTGAACCGTACTTTCCAAAGAAAAGTTTTGTTGTGGTTACGAGTTTTTTTTTTTTTTTTTTTTTTTTTTTTCTTCTTTATGGACTTAAGGGCGATGTTGCCCGTAGCCAACGTCAAGTAAAAGGGTAGGAAATAGGACGCGGGAAAGGTGATGATGGATTATCGGAATTTGGAAAAGGTGGTCAAATCAGGTATAAAGGTATAGGATATGATATAATAGGATACAAAATGATAAAATATATAAAAACTATATTTTTATGTCGTTATGAAGGATAAACCGGGCTAATAAGTTATATACGTCAGGATCAGGATTAACAAGCAAGGAAGGAATGTCTATTGGAAGGGGAATGTGTAGGGATTGCAAACTTTTCATGAAATCTGATCGATCATACAACGGACAAGATAAAATAATATGGTTAATATCAGCCTCCTCAGCACCGCAATCACATCTGGGATCGTCTATTATTTTAAATTTGGCTAAATGAGAAGGGGCGCAAGTATGGCCCAATCTCATTCGAGTCAAGCAAGATATTTCACGTCTGTTAAATTTTTTATTACGAAACCATGGTTTGTTAGGGATATCGCTTTGAATTTTAAAATGATAACTTCCAGTTTCCAAACTGCTCCAAAACCAAAAGAACTCCCAACAAGACCTGAGATATCTTTCGGGGAGCAATAGCAGATCATGACAGTAGTTTTTATACGGATATATATCACCAGAAACAACAGCATCCACAGCCAACTGGTCGGCTCTCTCATTGCCAGGAATTCCACAGTGACTTGGCACCCAAACAAAGTTTATAATGATACCTTTTTTTTCACACTTGAACATCAGGTCCCGGATATCATACAAAAGAGGATAATTGGCTGTTTTAAAGGGAGACTTCAATAAAATTTGTAAACAGCTTTTAGAATCGGAAAAAATTGCAGATTTATTTAAATTGAACATGTGAACGTATTCAACTGCTTTAAAAATTCCAAATAATTCTCCTGTAAATACCGAAGATTCAGGAGGTAATTTAATTTTTTGTATCACATTATACTGTCTATGAAAAACGCCAACCCCAACATTGCCATTTATGGAACGTTTGGATGCATCAGTGAATATGTGATGCCAACCAGACCAATTCTCACCAATTAAACTATTAAAGATTGGCTTAGCACTTATTCCATCCTTCTTAAAATTGGAATCTAGAATAACTGTAGGAGAAATAAGCAATGAATCAAAATGTTTAGTATACAATGGAAGGGAGATGTAGCGGAAGGTAGGAGATGATAAAGACAGAAATTTTATATAGCTATTAATGATATACGGGGGATGTCTATTGCGCCAATAAGGAGAATTATGCATACAACGGTAGAGATTAGATAGTTTTGCGATTAGAGGATGTAATGAGAATTGCATAACCTTAAAAATAAATCTATCAGACAGATATTGTCGCCGTAGGTGTGCAGGTGGATCCACACATTCCACCTGCATCGCGTTGGCAGGACTGGTCCGCATAGCACCCAGAACAGTTCTTAAGGATTTGTTTTGTATGCCATTTAATATGTTAAAGGCCTCTTCTGTGCCTGGTGTTAAAAGGAACGATCCATAATCCAATACGCTTCTAATGAGAGAATTATATATTAACTTCAAATAAAAAGGATGGCTACCCCACCAAATACCAGCCAAACATCTCACTATATTTAATGACCGTTCGCACTTACTCTTTATATAATTGCAGTGACCAATGGCTGATAATTTGTAGTCCAAAACAATTCCCAAGTACTTAACCTCATCGCAAAAGGCGATTGTAGATCCGCAATAAGATAGATTTAAATTGATAGGCCTTTTCCTTGGAGTAAATAGGATTGCTGAAGTCTTTGTGACTGATAAATCTAGCCCATTATTATGTAAATATGTATTTAGTTTTCCTAAAATAGAATTCATGAAGTCACATGAATTGAATAGTGAACTATTACTGCAATATAACACAATGTCATCAGCGTACTGAATAATAGATACAGAACTAAGCAGCTTAGGAAGATCATGTGTATATATGTTAAAAAGTAGGGGACTTAAAACTGACCCTTGGGGTAGTCCTTTCCAAACGGTTCTGTGTAAAATATCTGAATCTAATTCTAACTTCACAGTCCGCTCAGTAAACATAGCCGAAATTATATTACACAAGCCATCCGGAACGCCTAATTGGAACATTTTTTTAACAAGGATAGATATTATTACGTTATCGTAAGCGGAATTAATATCAACAAAGCTAGCAACTACATGTTCTCTTTTTGAAAACGCTAATAGTACATCAGCCACCAACAAACCTATACAATCTAAAGTACTCTTGTTTTTACGGAACCCATATTGAACATCCGGTAATAAGTTATTACTCTCAATGAACCACTCTAATCGATTTTTAACCAAATGTTCAAGTACTTTAATTAAAACAGAAGACAATGCTATTGGACGGTATGAATTGGGATCATTACGGGGTTTATTCGGTTTTAGGAATGGTAACACTAACTGCATTTTCCAATCTGGTGGAATGACACCTGTCAAAAAGACATTGTTGATTATGTTAAGATAGTAACCTAAAACTTTATCACTAGCATGTACTAAAAATGAATACGGTATACCATCGCAGCCCGGCGCAGAATCTACTACATATGATAGCACGTTTTTCAGCTCAAGTAATGAAAACGGGTTATTAAATCGCTGTGTATCATTTCCAGCAGACTCGGACGCGGAGGTTAATTTATAATATCTAGGCAAAGAAACAAATGGAGGGGCTAATTTATCTAAAAACTTATCAGCAACTGCGGGTTCAATTTTGTTAACATTGTTTTCAACAAAGGCTCCTCTGAACATCCTAATCTTTCGCCAAACCTCTGACGGGTGAGTAGTTGGGTTTATAGATGCACAGAAGGATCGCCAACTGTTTACCTTTTTTTTTCTTCAGGAATTGTTTTGTTTCTTTCATTATAGTTACTAAGGAATTAAAGTTTTCTTCACACATATTATTGTTGTATTTTATTTCAGCCCGTTTCCTTTTTTTAACAGCTTCAGTGCATTCAGAGTCCCACCAAGGAGGACTACAAATATTAAATTTGGAGACCTTCTTGATGGGGAACACCTCATTGGCCACTTTTATCATAAACTTGGCAAAAGCATCGGCTGATTGAAATAACTGTTTCTGACAAACATCAGGCAAATCACCCAATCTCTCATCAAGATGTTTCTGGAAACTATCCCAATCTGCATTTTGTAATTTATATGCTAAAAGAGGGGATCGGTTATGCAAAGGTTTATTTTTAAAAGGGAATGTTATAAGGATTGGATAATGATCACTTCCATAAGTACAGGGAAGCACCTCCCATGCTAATGATGATGCAATTGAAGAACTGCAAATAGATAAATCAATTGCACTGGGATTCTCATTAGGTGCAGATCGACGTGTGGGGACACCAGAATTCAATATGCATAAATCATAAAAATCTACTAGATCCAATATTACATCACCTAAGTTACTTGAAGTGATGCACCCCCAAGATTGGTGGTGACAATTAAAATCACCTACTATAATTAAAGGAGTAGGAAGGGACGATATTATAGTTTTAATCTCTTGAAGTATGGATAATGAGGGATGTGGAATGTACACTGAAACTATGCAAATGTTATTTACAATGGCTGAAATGATTGAAAAGCTACTACTATGATGTGATAATGGAAAATGGGAAAAATGAAATGATTTCTTTACAAGTATGGCTACACCTCCATGTCCATCTGACCTATCTTCACGGAGGGAGGCATAGCCAGGAATTTTGAAACATGACTCAGTTTTGAGCCATGTTTCAGAAAGAGTGATAACAAATGGGTCAAATTGCTTAATTAAATAAATTAGATCACTTTTTTTACTATTGATGCTGCGGCAATTCCACTGCAGAATCTTTGAGTTGTTGCTGGCCATTATTAAGTAAAAGTTTGGAAATTAAAGTCATAATTTTTGCAACGTTGGACGGTTCATTGTTGTTATTGCTACTTAAAAGTTTCATCAGTTCATGTATCATATCCTCACGTGTCTCTTCTTTAGGTTGGTCAACAATAGCACAACCATTTCTTATAGAGGATGACATATTATAATCTCTAGTCAAATTATTATGAGCCACTGAGTCATAACCTTTATGAGATTTGGCTGGGCTTCTAGGTTTAAGGGTTACTGTTTTCCTATAAGAATGAGTAGTAGGACCATTGGGAGATCTATTTGATGACAGTGTTGGAACAGGTGGAGAGATAGCCATAACTACATCAGCATAAGGTTTAGTTACTTGGGGGTGCATTTTTGAGGCCTCTATGTAAGACAAGGAACTTTGTGCCATTGTGAGTTTAATATTTTTTTGACGCTCATATTCAGGACAACGCAACTTATTAATGGCAAAGTGAAAGCCTGAGCACAAACAGCAGGATGCTTGGTCCTCCTCCACCTTACAGGAAGAGCCAGGATGACTCTCACCACACCTGTAACATCGAGGTTTAGACCTGCACTGTGTCTGTGTGTGACCAAAACGACAACAATTGTAACATTGTATGGTAGGATAAACATACAGTTCTACAGGGAGAGCATTATAACAAACGAATATGCGTTTCGGAAGTACCTGTCCATCAAATGTAACTACCACTGATTGAGATGGTTTCCAAACTGGAGAACCTTCTACCATGACTTTAAAGTTGATTCTTCTCAGCTTGAGTACCTCGCCACAACCCATAGGTACACTAATATTTTCTTTAACCTCATCCAGTGTCCATTCTGCAGGGATACCCTTTACTACACCCATGCGGATAACATTAAAGGATGGAATAAATGCCTTGTAACTGTTGCTTGTTAATCGGCTATCATTGAGGAACTCATTAGCATCATGATATTTTGAGAATGAAAGAGAAACCCTGTTACGCCCTATTCGTTTCACACTTCCATTTACTATATTTTTAACATGCAACTTTTTTAAAAAGTTCCCAAAGGCAACTGCATGAATTGAAGTGCCGTCATTTAGTGATTCCTGTTGTTTCTGTACATGTACAATGTATGGAGAACTGTCCGACTGGATGTATTGTTTCCTATACATATCAGAGTGCTGGGAGGCATTTAGGTTTATTTGAGTTGGTGTTGGTGCTTTAGCTGCGGCTGGAGCCCGGGCCGAAGACGAGGCTGGAGCCTGGGTCAAAGGCAAGGCTGGAGCCGGAGCCAAAGCCGCGGGTTTAGCTGGAGCTGCTGGAGTTTGAAATTGAGTATCCTGACAATTACATTCGTTCAAATTTGGCTCTCTATCTCTTAATTTGTCATCTTTATTACTTTTCCTTTTTTTGTTGCAATGGCGGCAAATTCTCCTTCCTATACTTCTTCGCTTCCTACCTTGTGCTGACGACCAGGATGATACAGAGCTATCTGTTTCCATACCATGATCGGATTTATTGTTGTCTATAACTACATAGTGGGAAACCGGAGGTCCAGTTCCTCCCGGGTCGGGAGGCTCATCGCCCATGGCGGTGAAGAAAGAAGAATATATATAAAAAACTTACCTATATGATGAAAATATATGTACAAAATAAAATAAACTAACTAAAGATAATATTTACAGTGAAAATACACAGCGTTGACCACTAAAAACTTTAAAATTAAAATTAAGTACAAAAAACACGCGCGCTCTGCTCGAGATTTCCCGCCCTTTCCGTTACGAGTTGGATTCGAGGAAATTTTTGAATTGATTTATAATTTTTTTCCTTCGCCAATGACAAGTTTTAATGTTCGAGTTCAAGGTAAAAGCGCTGAAGTAGGATTAAGAAAAACCGGTTATTTGTGATGCGATTTGTCACTTCTCTATTTGTCAGAAATGTCAATTGTCAACGTCAAACATTAAAAAATATATTAAAATTGAATAGGCATGATGACTGGCAAGTCAAATCAGCATCTTTTTTCGAACTGTCAAAACGATCACTTCTATGGAATTTTATATGAAATACTCAAAAGTGACGTCACGTTTGAGTACTGCCAAATGACCTACTCTTTTAAGTTCTTTTCAATTTATTAAATAGGAGTTTAGTACAAAAAATACTGCAATCTACATCTGACTAATAATTTCCTCGTGTATTATGTCGTGCATAATGTTAAATAATTTATTTTAACTACAGTCATCATCCCTATTGCATAGCACGGACCGCGGATTCTAACTTTATGATTTTATGAGACACAAACTTAGTCAACGCTCAAAACGTGTTCAAAAAAATATTTGTCTTCATATGTTTGTTCTTCAATAATTAATTTTTGCACAGGTTTCGCATAACATCCGCCCTTACTCGTTTTATCTAATTTCTCAACCTTAAACTGAACTCGCTTACAGATTTAATGATTTTCGGGAAGACCGCACTGTGTTCTTCAAATACTAAATTAGTTTGTAAGAGTCGCCTGTTTTGAATTCTCTTAATAGCTATAATAGCCTAATAAGAAGGAAAGCCGATATTCTGCCGATGGGGGAAGTACGAGTAAAGAAGGAACCAGAAATAGATAGTAAGAAGACGAGGCATCAAAGAAAAAAAAAGTATTCAGATTTTTTCTGCATTCGGTCTAGCTAGGTGGAAACAACACAAATGCAATCACAGGGTAAAATAATGACACTTGTTTTAAAACTAAAGTCTAAACAACTGCATTGAATAATTTCAATAATAATTATTGTTTCCGTTGTTGAACATGCCGATAGAAGCAGTATTTTCGAAGTAAGATCCTGTATGTGAGAACAGTGAAGACTCGTGCGATCAGCTCTCACAGCCTTGGCAAGCTGCCAAGAGCGGGCTGGCGTAGAAACATCTAATGGTGAGTTATAAGCAATGGTTGGCTGGGGTGAGCTGTCTGCCTACTAATTTGACATGACTTAAGTATGTTGAATTAGTATAGAGTGACGTCTCTTAAATCTGGCAACCAGGACTCCTGAAAATCCCAGACTTGAGACTAAAACCTGGACATCATTAGTTGATTGCGGTGTGCCGGCATATGTCATAGGCGGTCCAAAACTATTGTTAAATCTGGAATACAAATGAAGGACAGCTCAGACTCTCCCTAGACGTCTTCTAAACTACATATCCACGTAATTGGGGTGGCTACTCTAAATTAGTATGAAAAGAGTTCACCCCTGTTGATCATTGGTAATTATAAGACTAGGGAAATCACTGCTTCTGTATATAAAGGCAATTTTTATAGTCACATAAAAGACAGTATACAGTATCACATAATGGGTAGAGGAAATAAATAGATTTTGTACCTACCCACTTTTATTGTTTATGTAAGTCAGTTGACAACTCAATATAATGTCTCCGTTAATAGAAATTGCGAACAATGTAATCAAACATGCGCCTTATATTTAAGACGTGTTTACCATATATTTTGTATAGTGTGCTGAACTATTTGGCTGCTATAAAATATTTGACGCTAAATGTACAAATGGGTTAGGGATCATCCATTAATTACGTCACACCAATTTTATGATTTTTTGACCCCTCCCTCCCCCCTTGTCACATTTCGTCACAATTAACTACACCCTCCCCCCTTAGTGTGACGTCACATGTAGATTTTTAGTTTAAGAAGGTAAAAATTACCACATCACTTTTTAAGTAACTTTTATTAGGATTGCTTAAAATGATTCGTAAAATTAACGTAGAGACCTATTCTTTCTCCGTTCAAGGATTTTGCATTTTCTATTCTTTTATGTTCATGTATTCATGTATGTGATGATTGTGACGTCACAAACACAGAACTCCTCCCTCCCCCCTGTCACGATATGTCACATTTTGTGGACCCCCTCCCGCCCCCTTGAGGTGTGACGTAATTAATGGATGATCCCTTATCTGAACTTATCAGGATTCCATTGTTTCATAAAGTGACACCATCATTCTTGAGATATAATTATAGCAGATGTGTTAAGCCCAGTCCTACTTTAGTTTGGCTGCTATTTGGGCTGTCAGTTATCTTGGTTTTAGAATGATATTGTATTCCTAATAATTTAGTTAATTTAACAGCCAATACCATGTTCCATAGTGCTCTGACAAACTTTGAGTGACATTATAATGTCAGGATTGTTTTAAAAATAAATCAAAATGTTGTAAATAATGCTTTCATGCCTTTCTATTCCAGATGTATTGAAAAAAGAAGCAATAAGTGTTAGAGAGCTACAAAACACATCCCCTTCCACAAGAGATGAGTTGCCCAGGATACCAACTCCAGAAAAAACAAAACCACGTTTTACAAAATCTTACACGTGCGATGTATGTAAAAACCAGTTTCACTTAAAAGCAATTTACAGATACATCAATGGATTCATACAGGCGAGAAACCATACTCCTGTCCGATTTGCAACAAGAATTTCAAACAAAAGACACTTTACAGCGACACGAACTTATACACAGTGGAGAGAAGCTATACGTTTGCGATGTATGCAGTAAACGATTCACACAAATGAGCTATATCACAAAGCATATATAATACGTATCCACACAGGGGAAAAAACCATATTCATGCGATATGTGCGATAAAAATTACTAATTCTAGCGCTGTGAATTAACATAAACAATCACACGATAATTGTGCAATAAGATGTATACAAAGAAATTCGGAAAATGAGCGCTTTGAATAAACATATAGCAATTATTCAGTAAATATATGGTGTGGTGGTGAAGGTGGAAACGTTCCCGAAACCCCATATAAAAAGCGAACGATCGAATACTCCAGGGGCTTATTCCGAACGTCAGAAGCTGATTTAATCAGTGATATGCGTATATCAATAACGTAGTCTTAGTTCAAAAGGTCCGATGAAGGTACTAAAATTCGATCAATTGTCAAATCATATTTATTTATTAAAATACATTGTTGAAATCGGAAATAAATTATATCTTTTTATCAACCTAGCCCACAAAGATATACTTATATATTTGAACTCTTGCAAAAGACAATGTTACATTGTTGCAGTATTATTAGTTCAGGTTTGTGTTGAGTCGGGTGGATCAACTTTTTTTTGTGTTATTGCCATGGTTACGGTCACCTGAGTCATTCTGATATTATGCAAAATTTTGAATCTGCTAGTTTATGGAAATAACAGATTCTAAAAAGTTGATTCACCCACGTCATCATACTTGATTTTTACTTCCATTTTCAGATTTGTGATTAAAATAAATAGAAAGTTTAATATTCTAGTAAAAGTCTAAGATAGTTTTATATAATAATTCTCTTATAAATACAACTAATACTGATTCAATATCTTATACTTAATTTAATTGACACAATATAGTTTCTTACATCGTTTGTGTACTATAACTTGCGGAGACAAGCAAATAATAAAGACCACACTTTTCAACGCGTATATTATGCGTTGACGGCTATTGTGAATATAGAACAAATCAGATATCGAAAAAAAAAACATATTTTACAGTTATACGAAATAGTATGATATTATTTTTTAATCAGGTACACCTAAAGCCGCGTTTTTTCTTAGTGTCCTGAGCGAGCATTCGTTCGTTCTTGGGCAGATGAAAACAGGATTTCACATAGGAAAATGTTCGTTCGTCAGCCCACGACGAACAACGGAATGCTCGCCCAGAATACTAAGTGTAAACGCGAATTAAAAACAAACTAGAAAATATTTACACATCATTTCTTAATAATTTCATTTGACAAGAAACACTATATATATTTTTCACCTTCCTTGCTCGGAAAGGGCTTTTTTATTCTTTAAAAACAGATAGCAAAGTTGCGTTTTATCCACAAGAGTGCAAAGAAAAAAAGTACATTGTCAGTAACTGAACTTCCCTTGATTTAAAATAAATTGTATTTTACATAGATCAGTTGTTTTTATTATGTTGTGTTTCCTCACTTAAGGAAGGTGAAAAGTTTTGTGTTACATACGGCTGCAAAGTTATTTTAGCTCGTGTGTATTGCAACACTCTATATGCTCAGGATTCTATTCTTGAATCACTCGCTTCGCTCAGGATTCTATGGTTGAACCTTGAACCACGAGCGAAGCGAGCGTTCGCTAGCTCATGGTTCAACCCTAGAATCCGTTCACTATATCGTGTTGCAATTCCACACTCGGTTAAAATATAACTTTGCACCCTTGTATAACAAATAACTATTTTCCTACTATTGTTTTCGAGCCTGTACATATTTTATAGTTACCTAGACTGAATTTAGCTTAATCTTAACCTATAATTTCCTTGTAACACTGCATAGGAACTTTAATGTACAAGTGAATAAACTTTGGTCTAGGCTATCATTCTAATTAAACTTGTGGGTATGTACAATACTTATTCCTAAACGTACAGGGTACTTTCAAAGGGACACTGACGAGAGCTGTTATTTGTTTTTCAAATTTGCAATGAGATGTTGACATTACATACCCTGAACTGAACTTGACGTGTAATCTCATCACTACCTTGCAGTCTTAGGCCTGCAAAGTACCGGAAGTAATAATACATTACTGCAAACGCCGGGAAACCAAACTTAAATGCGTATATTGTACTTGCATTGTCTGGAAATCATACTTAGCAAGCTTTGTATCCATTCACGCAGCCGGCAGTTTTGTTTCCTATCTGCAGTAATGAACTATTATCAAAAATCTGTGAATACCAATCACCATTATTAATCGAAAAAATTGTGAAGGGCTCTAGACAGTTTTCTCTTTGGCATTTGCTCTCAGTGTACTATTAAAAAATGTTAATAAATATTACATTTAAGTCTATCTTAATTTGTAACTTACTAGAGTAGGTATTCATGTAAATATAATACCTATCTTGTGACTAGACACTTGCAATTCGGATAAAATTACGAAGTTCGTGTCAATTATTACAACGATATTATTACTAATTACAATTTAATACATAATTACAAACAGCTAGATGTAAACCATAAACACAAAACATAGCTGTCATAAAATTATACAGCTAACAGTCGTCATTATAATTTGGAGCGAACTATTAGGAACTAAACATCGGAATCATCATCATCATCAGCCTATGTTAGTCCACTGCTAGACGTAGGCCTCTCCTATTAACTATGCGTATAGACGCGTTAGGAGGTAAATGCCCATAATCGCCACGCTGGGCAAGCGGATTGGCGATCGCAGTAATGTGTCCACTATGATGACGCTGCTGCCCATCATCAATCTTGTAAAATGGTCGGTGACACTTCAATCCCTTAGTCGACTCTTACGACACCCGCAGGAGGAGTTGGGGCATCGGAATAGATATTAATAAATCCTTGATCGCTTAGAAATCCTGAGGAGTTTGTTCTCATTGAGGACCTACCGCGAGCTATCTTATAACACCTGCTACTAAACCTGATACCCAGGCAAGAGATACATACATGTCAGTTCATTTTAACTATCGTATCTTTGGAACTGTATTAGAATAACCAGATACGTCGTAACTGCGCCGATTACCTGAAACAAATACAATAATTGAAACATTACACAATCCCATATCATATTTTCTGAATAACTAGTTACTATCATAGAAGTTTCACATATATTGAGATGTTCAACACATCTGAACATAATTATAAAAGTAAAAAAAAAACTGGCCAAGTGCGAGTCGGACTCGCGCGCGAAGGGTTCCGTACCATTATCAATTTATTATTAAAAATATACAGTTAAATCAACCTACCTCAAAAACTAAAAGAGATGATTAAATCAAACCAAAAATCGTTGATAGAGTTTATTAAAGTGCTTAACATATATTTTTTTTAGAATTTTATATCGCGTAGTTTAAAAAATAGAGGGGGGGGACACATTTTTCAGACTTTGAGAGCTGATATCTCGAAAACGATTTGCTTAAATTTAAATAAGATTTATAAACCTTCATATCATTTTCAAATACCTTTCTATTAATACCCCACACGCTTATATACAACTAAAAAAAAAATTCTATCCCTCAGTTACATGTATGGAGGGCCCCCACCCCAATGGTTTTTTTTACAATTTAAGTATCATATAGTTTCCGAGTAAATCAGCTGTGACAGACGGACAGACGGACAGACGGACATGACGAATCTATAAGGGTTCCGTTTTTGCCATTTTGGCTACGGAACCCTAAAAACAATGTACCTACCTAATGGTCGAAGTCGGAGATAATATAGGTATAGGTATTAACTATAGAGAAATATTCGATAACAGCTGTCCATGCCTGCTGCGTGCAGGCTGCTGGGTTTGGCTTGGTAACTAGAGGGCGGTCCAGGGTGGTCATCCACAGTGGAGAGTAGATGCCTGATCATAGCATCAGCTCCAACTGGGAGGGTAGCGCACCTCCTGTTTCGTACATCATCAGCTGGCAAACCAACTGTCTCTTACAGAAGCGACTAGAGGGTGTGGGTCACAGCTTGAACTGTCGGGTGAACAGCAGCTCCTCCGGATGGTGCGTATTTAATCAGCTGGCAAACCAAGTCAGTCTTACAGAAACGACTAGAGGGCGGTCCAACGTAGCCATCCATGGTGGAGAGTAGGTGACTGCTCTAACCATGAGCTGCCGGGAGGACATTTCCTCCGGATGGTGCGTCTTTAATCAGCTGGCAGACTGAGAGGTAAATCTTACAGAAGCGACTAGCGGGCGGTCCAACGTAGTCATCCCCAATGGGATGTAGGTGACTGATCTCACTATGAGCTGTCGGAAGAACACCTCCTCGGAATGGTGCGTATTTAATCAGCTGGCAGACCGAGAGTTAAGTCTTACATAAGCGACTAGAGGGCGGTCCAACTTAGTCATCCCCAATGGGGAGTAGGTGACTGATCGCAGCATCAGCTGTCGGAAGAACAGCTCCTGCAAATGGTGCGTATTTAATCAGCTGGAAAACCAAGTAAGTCTTACAGAAGCGACTAGAGGGCGGTCCAACGTAGCCATCCCCAGTGGAGAATAGGTGACTGATCGCAGCATCAGCTGTCGGGAGAACAGCTCCAACCGCGATGGAAGCGCGCCTCCTGATGGCGCGTACGTCATCAGCTGACAGACTAGTTGCTCTGTCCTTTTACCCTGAAATAGACAATTTCTATCAATACATGGAAAACACTCATCTTAAGTCTGGACTTTGAGTATAGGATAAATTGGGGATGACCGTCAAGGTTAACTGAAGAGTAGGTCAAGGTTGCAGTAATTTGCGCTAGCTAGATTATGGCTGCACTTTACTTGTCGTTGTGGAAATTCTTTATAAGATAATGTGCAGCAGTAATGGTGTATTTCTTCTTAGGTAATTATAGGTACAGGTATAATGGTACCAAAGCTGGCACGAATGGATCGAGTATGTAACAGTAAGTATCTAGGTATGTGTGGCTGTCGACGATAAAACATACGGCACGGCCGCATATACACAATGATAGACGTCATTCATTTCATTCATTCCATTCGTGATAGCTTTGGTGGATTTACCTGTAGGATACGTAGGATAGGGTATATTGAGTCATTGCAGAGTTAAATATTGAAGCACCTACATTAGTAGTAATTATATATTTATAAAAAGATACCTCAGTAATAGTGTAGTGGCAAGGCTCGACCACGACGAACATTCGCAGCATGTGGGTGACGCACCACAGAAACTGCAGCACCAAGAAGTGGATGCGATTCGTGGATACAACTGAAAGTAATAAAACTGTTTGATGCGATTTTATTTGAAGGAGTACTACAAATTGTATTTGAGACACCGAAATCTCATCTATTTAGCTCGAAAATGGACATTTCGCGAGAAGAGTTGTTTGTGAATAAACAAAACTGTTAGAAAAAGTCATCGAAAACTGGACCTCCAGATTAGAGTACGTCCGTGGCGAGCATATACCAGAAGTAACATTTAGAATGTAATGGCAAAAAAAAAATCTATCGAATAAAGTAAATTTTATGTCAATTAAAAAATAACATCTTTGTTTTATTCCATTTCAAAGTTCTATACCTCTAAAAAAAACACCATTTACTTACTGATCTCCATGATAAGGAAATACGGCGTAACTATAAGATGCAGCAGGGTAGACAGCAATATAACTATGAGTGGGAGCCCATAGCTTCTGTCTATGCGCTGGACCACTTCACATAACGCCCCGTGAAGGGCTGCCAATCGCCGGATTGCCTCGCATGGCGGGACGATTAGACGTGGCTCGCCATTTACTGGAAAGAAAAAAAAACATTTATTTTAGTACTGATTTTTCAATCCCCAGTTATCAGGATCTGTCAAATAAATGTTAGGTCTATCCCTTTTTGACTGATGACCTGAGATAAGGATCGTACCTAATAGTTTTAATTTAACTAACGGATACTTTTAACTGAGGATTGAAAAATCGTCCTTATTAAACATCTAACTAATGTAGAATATACACTGCGACCTTAGCACATCCTGAGTCTGATATCGCCACGCGGTTTCCTCGCTGCTGCCCATCTCTTTTTGGTTTTACTTCGAAATAAGAAGAGATGGATAGCCGGGAGAAGAGAGTTAGTGTTAAACACGAGATATGCTAGCTCCCCTATGGTGGGTTTATGTTCGTAGTCAACAATAGTTATATGATATCCCGAAGTCTTTTGGAGAGAGGAATCATTCCGAATATCAGTTGTCCATACAACATCCACAGCTCCACGCATGTGCTAAGCCTACAGGACCACATCGTCAATCCTTCCTCATGATGGTGAATAAATAAAATGAATTGTGCTCAGATCCCGAACATGTTTAAGGGCTGTACTAGGATCAATAGATAGACTAAGTACGTGCCCATCAGGTCTGGTAGAAATTTAAACTGACATGGAGCGCCACTCACTAAAATCACAGTAGTTTAGTACCAGGAACGCATGATCACTAACCATTCCTCCTAATGATGACGGGATGCTCCGACTGCGCACCAATTGAGTCGACCAGTAAACTGACATTGCTGGCGGAGCGACGAGGCTCGACCGGCGCCACTCTGATGGCGAACATATTCACGGACGCTGGTTGCTCCAGTTTTTCCACTGGATAATCAAAAAGAACAATAACGAAGTAATAATACAGTTCGATGCACTCTTCATTATAGATAACACACATAAAGATGTCCACTGCAGGACATAAAGTCAAAAATGAATATAGTACGGCTGGCGGGATATAGTCAAATAGTGTATTTTTTATATCGGCTCACTGTAAAATCAAATAACCTATAGAATAGAGCAATGATCATTTTTCCTCGTCACATAACTAAATCATTGACGTTATGCAGGCTACACCCACAGACTGATTGGTAAGATTCTAGCGGTTCTAGCCGGAGCTACTAGGGTAGCAGAGAAGTAGAAGAGCTTAATACCCGGTATAGCAACGTGTCAAGCCGTGAGCGGGATAATAAAATTAGGTATGTTGGTATTGTCGGTCGGTCACTGCTCGGAACTGCGTCCACGCGGACAAGACTGCAGCGAATCCACCGCCATCAAGATCCCAGAGGAGGTAGATGACGATGTAGTTCGCCACTACGACGCATGTACCAGGGCAGCAGAGAAATAAAGGAGCTTACGCGGTATTGCGACGTGTCGAGCCGTGAGTGCGATCGCGTCGTTCACTGCGCGAAACCGCGTCCTTACAGAAAGGGCGGTAAACGCGAACTGGAGCTCCAGCACCATCACCACGTACCAGAGGAGGTAGAATGCGATGTAATTCGTCACTATGTCCCCTGGAATCAAATAAATTAATAGATTCTAGGTGATCGAGAGTCGCTCGCTGATTGTTTCATGAGTCACTAATAGTAATAATACCTACCTACCATCGCCCGAACCGCATGTATAAGGTGTTTTCAAATTAGTTGGTACCGATACCTTGCCAACTACCGCGAACTTCGAAATTCGACGATTTGTCTCTGTCATTTTAACGAAGGCGGCATTAGAATGACAGAGAAAACTCCTCGAAATTTTCCGAATTCGGAGTTCGCGATAGGGTCGCTTAAGGTACTTATAATGCATAGTTCATGATATCGAACAACTTTACTAATGGGATCGTATCGAAATCGCCGTTCCATACAAAACGGTCCCACCGGCTGATCAACATTTCATAGAAAGTGTTTTTTTTTCGAGATTTCCATATAAGCCCGATAAGGGAAGTAGTTCGTTATCATGAACACATGCTTACCCAAAGGTATCAAACTGATTTGAAAACATCCTGTTTAAGTCACACGCCTTATTATGTAAGTCATAGGTACAGTCGAGTGCATTAATATATAGACACATTTGTAAGGGATCAGTATGGAGAAGTGTATATACATATATTAATGCCCTTGACTGTACCTATACCTACCTACCTACTGAACAACTTTTAGTATGGGACCAACACCAAAAACGTGAAAAAAAAACACTTTCCCATACAAAATGTCGAGGTCATGTAACCAATATGTATGAAAAAGTATGTAAACTTTGGTGTTGGGTTCATATTAAAAGTTACTCAGTGACCCTTCCGCAAGGATCGGATTTCGGTGACCAACGCTCACACATATTGGCTAGAAAGAGAGGCAAACAGCAAAATTGTAAATTGTAACTTTATAAAACGCAACCGTACATCGTAGTATTAGTTTTTTAACTTTTATCATTTTCATATGTTGTTTCTCTAGGTTCTTTTTTCCAATTCAAATACTTGAAAACAACAATGCTGTTGTTGGCATTTCTCACGTGGAAAATGCCATTGTAGGCACACCTACCTATTTAATTTCTGTTTAAAATATACCTAAGAGATATGCACATCATGCACCCTATTTCGAAGTCGTTACTAACAAAAGCAAAACATTTATCTTAATATACGGTTAGAGTAAAAATACAACTGAAAACTAACTATGAAATAATTGTATCCCACAGTTCACTTACCTACTAGACAAACGCTGCATATTTTATTTTCAAATAAAATGTTCTGGTAGACATAATTCTACAAAATTGGGAAAAATGTATATAATTATGTATGGTTTATAATATACCACCAGTCAAATTATGTGTATAGCTTATACATCATTTTCTTCTTCTTCTTCTTCTTGCTTCGCTTTCCTCAGTGCTGAGGGTCGTGACCTCCTCCGTGGATCACATGGTTTTTTATCGTTGTTTTCCAGGCCTTCCGATCTTTTGCGACTTCCAGAGCATCATGGAACATCATTTTACTTGTGTACAAAAACAATTTAAATTTCGGCTTGCGTTTGTAAGTGTGAAATGCGTTCACAGTTTTTTACAGATTATTGTACTCGATTAATAAGGAAAAAGTTTTTGTGTGTCATTCATATCACCTTCATTTGTGTTGATATAGCTGATGTCATTCGTTTTTTTTTGTGAGGGTATGCACTCTAGCAAATTCTATTGATTTCGACCCAAATTAATTCTGATCATTACATTAAAGCCACAGGTCGTTAGGAGGGCCCAGGTAAACTGCGATCAGACGCGCCAGTGGATGGGCAGCAGCTTCCTAAATTAACCTACTCTTGGTTACTATTCGACCAAATTATCGTGAGCCAAACCGACCATCCATAGCGTATGTAGAGCACTAGCTGTCAAGTGTCGGTGGGTGGGAGACGCGTTCACAATTAATTAATGTTTTTGTTATGTTATAAATAGGTTAAGAAGGTTGCCAACCTGCCAACCGTGACTTCACTAATGGCTCCATTGGAAGACCAGCGCTGGACTGTGATTACAGCCCAGCAACATGCTGAAATGGAGACCATTTTGTGGCACTTAGTTTATTTTTTATATCCTTGTTTATTTTGTGTTTTAATGTGTATGTTGTGTTACAAATAAATGTTTTTTCTTTCTTCCAAATATGAAAACTCTTAAATCAACAATATTATCTGAACAATATGGATTATCTCAATGAGGCCTCCTCAGGATTAGAAGGATAGATGGTAGTCACTTTCTAAAAGTGGTGCCTCAACCATAGTTATCAGGATCCAGGTTCCTCAGGTTCTGCCTTGGAGAATGCCGAGATACTCATCATCATCATCATCATCATCAGCCTATCAAAGTCCACTGTTGGACGTAGGCCTCTCCTATTAACTATGCGTATGGACGCATTAGGAGGTAAATGCCCATAATCGCCACGCTGGGCAAGCGGATTGGCGATCGCAGTAATGTGTCCACTATGATGACGCTGCTGCCCATCATCAATCTTGTAGAATGGTCAGTGACACTTCAATCCTTTAGTCGACTCTTACGACACCCGCAGGAGGAGATGGGGTAGTGACAAATGTATTCTTACTGCCGTCACCACGCGGCCGGGATACTGCTATGATTTATTTTACAATAATCACCTAATCACCTTAATGTACTAGAGAGAGATCTTTATTTGCATAGGTACGTACATACAGCAATACAATGCATATTGTAAAATGTATTTACTTACAATTCAATATTTTGATATCATCATCATCATCATCATATCAGCCGAAAGACGTCCACTGCTGAACATAGGCCTCTCCCAAAGATTGCCACAATGACCGGTCCTGCGCCACCCGATATTTTGATATATGGATCAATAATATTCTGAATGTATTTTATCTTATTATAACGCACGAATGTTTGAATATTAAGTACCATTATGAGATATTGCAACACTACTTTAAAACATTACAATTCTTAATTAATGTTTCATAATGCGGAGTCTGCAAGGTAATCTGTGGTTGTAACTTAAGAAGATAATTATAGTTGCAATGACGACGCAAATAGCCTGATATCATGTTGTTATATACTTTGTATACACGGCTATCTGCTGAAGACATAAATTTAGTAAGTGGTCGTTATTTCTAATAGCAGTAGCCGAGAATGCTCGGGTATCTAAACAACACAGACACGCATTTGAATAGACTACGTAAACCACTATTTACGTGCGGATTGGTGCAGATACGTGCGATAAAGAAATTAAAACCCTACCTACTGTATTTATGCCTATATTCCATGCAGGACTTCTTAGGATACCAAACTGAGCCTATAAATTCATGTTGTGTTTGTTTTGTTGAACTATTTATATGTAAACTGCTACACCCTAGTAGGACCCATGTTTGTCCTTACAATCTCTAAACACCTTTGTAAAATAACATGTTTGCATTGAATAAATGATTATGATTAAATTTATGTACGATACAAGAGTTGTACGAGTATCGGTGATCTTAAAATGAACGAACATTTATAATGATAATGGAGATCCCTAAATCGACATGAGTTAAAGAATAAGCCACGAATACTCGTACCATACAATATTTTACAATGCATTATACGAGGAAAACAAAACAATCTCGGCAGTACCAACCTGACCGTGCAGAAAAGTACCATGAAAATTCACATTGTCACTTTAGCACTGTCATATGCATTATTTTCATACAAACATCATAAACACATGCAGCTTCTATTGATATATATATCTGTAATCGATACTCGGGTATCCAATGCATTATATCTATAGATTAATATCCCCAATTCGTCAATCTACATATATTGCAGCGAAGGTCGTAATACATAGTCGAAGATTGGTTTACAGCTTTACACTTGAGGAGTGTCTCTTCAAAATGGCTTATTTCTGCTCTGTCAACGAGCAGAAATAAGCCACGATATCATATATTTTCATTAGGGAAAATAATCTTTATTTACAAAAAGGAAATAAGACATTTGAAAAGACACTCCTAACTTGTCCGTCTGTTGCCATCGATATGTTATTTTCGACGTCCTCTATAGCTCAGTCGGGGCTGCCTGCGAAGCTGAAAGTTCCAGGTTCGAATCCTTAGTAATGGTTGTTTTTTATGTAGGTATCTATTACATATACAATCGGCATATGGTGGTCACGCGTTTATCGCGCTACCCATCACTTTCGCACTTGCATACTTGTTAGAACGTGACAGCAACGACGACAAACGATTAACGTATGGTATATGTAGGTACCGTCGAGTCTCATATCTTCGCCTAGGATTCCTAGACGTAATATCCCATTATAAGCCCAAGTATCCTAGGCGAAGATACGCGACTAAGCCATAACCACAAAGTACCCAAATCTGTGCCATAACTATATCTCAATATTGGCAGTAGAAGGGATCAGAATAAAGCTGTGTTTAAATAATCGTACCTATTTCTAGCACGCAGTCATTGACTGACAATGTAAATGGGTTTTGTTGAAAGTTACACATAAACAACCGAAATATCTTCCATCAATTGAAACACACGCATAATATATAAAAGATATCTCAATTTAACGCAATCACTGCAAGATGGCAAGGCCTAGCAACAAACTTGTATTCAAGAAGGTGAACGCATATATGCGTTGACGGCAGAGAATGTGTTAAAACGACAATATTTATTAGTTACGCGTTTATTAATAACGTGTTTATACTCCCAAAAAGGAAATATTATTCCGTTTAAGAAATGTGCGTTGCTCATGGGCATCTAAGAGTAATCAAAAAAAATCGATGTATTTAGCCATTTAAATTAGTTTAATATGTAGAACCTATTTAGCACATGTATGCTTAAGTGATCTTATTTTGTCTGCATGTAATTGTTGAATATTATCAATTTATACTTATATTTATGTCAAACAATGTTAGTTATTATACGATTGCTGTGTCGTTGCAGGGTCCAATGCTTTGATTTGAAATGCAAATATTTGAAAGATAGATAATATTTTACACAAATAATAATAAATGCTTACCTATAACTTTCAGCGTGGTAATATGACTAATATGGCCAGCCTTCTGGGCACCCTGCCCAATGACAGTGATTTAGGACAATTATTTTTGGGTTTTATGTTTTGTAGTTCTATTATAGTAGTTTTATTGAATAAATATGACAATTTTTAAAAACATTTATCTACAACAGAAGCGCGCTGGCGACCTTTTAGATGGTAGTGGCTAGGTACTATACCTAAAGGCATAAATATATAATACCGATATTTACTTATGTCTGGAGCATAAGGCCTAAAATTGTAAATTTATATATGCCCTCGACTACGCTCTTTTCTAAGATAACTGAAAACTTTCTGCTTGAAAAGATTCAAAAACTGAACAATATGCTTGTTTGTTAGTTTAGGTAACATATTGTTTGTTTAGGCCCAGTTTACCCATGTCCAAATTGTGCTGAAATCTAATACGAATTACCTTGCTCGTCCTTGAAAAGTTAGGAAAGGCTTAGGATAAGGAGCTTTAGTTGTTAAGAAACGAGCATGAAGAAGAAAAGTAGATATATAGGTACCTACATAAAATGAATATTATTTATTTGTGTGTTGCCCTACCTGGCGTCCTCCATTGGGCGCGAATTGTTAGGCCATGTTCACACGCTGCGATCGTGGCCACAAAAATGGGCTCGCCGGAAGATCAGCGTTGGCTTTCGGGTCGACATTATGCTGAGGCGAGTCCATTTCGTGGTATAATATTAAGTGCTGAATCTGTCTGTTTTGTCTTGTCCTGTCATGCTTGTTATATTTGCCACGAATAAATGATTTGTATTTGTATTTGTATTTGTATTTGAATAGCGGTGATACGTTTCAAAGCAAAGGTAAGTAATATGCAATGTAAGTACCTAGTGTAACCTCATGTGGCGGCAGATAAGCTTTACGGGTTCCCGCTCGTCATGTGAGCCTTGTTGTTATTAGCTTTTAAGTTTTTTTTTATTCATAATAGGTAGACGTTTGACCACGATCATACCTGCTGGTAAGTGTTGATGCAGTCTACGGTGGAACACGTTTACCTATGTGATACCTATTCACTCTTGCCTTGAAGATATTCAGATTGTACACATGCGAAAACACAGTTTCGGGCATGGCATTCCACTCTTTGGCAGTTCGCATAAGGAAAGTCGAAGCGAAACGCTTCGTGCGTATTTTTGGAATACCTACCATGAAGCGATGCCGGAGTGCCGATTGTCTGGTAGTCCGATGGTAAAATGAGCACGGAGGAATAAGGAATAGATAAATAAATAAAATACTGCGCTTACATTCTCTGTTGAACTTCTTGGCTTGCAGCACGTAGAAGCAGAAGTCGTCGGCGATCAGAACGGTGAAGAAGATAAGAATCGCCAGCAGGATAGCACAGAGCTTGCGCTCGTTCGCGATAGAGTACTGGGCTCCTATGCTGTTGTCCACCTAAAATCATACAACATATGACACTGTAAGCTTGGTGGCGACACATGATTGGTGCGACAGTATTGTCGCCGCGATAGACTACCTGTCTTTTACTAAAATGTTAATAAAAGAAAGGTGGATAAATAAGAAGGAAGAAAGAAGAGAGAGTTGAGCATCGGTCAGTCATCATTGAGGACATCGATCGCACATCGACACAAACTAAGACCAGGTAAGTACCAGGGCAGCAGACATCGACAAGAGCTCACCGACGCAACGTTGTCCATGAACTTGAGCTTCTCGCGCATCATCCTCGGGGCGCCGTGCATGCCAGCGCCTGCTGTCAGCACCACCACCCGACGACACGACCTAAGAAGTACCAGGGCAGCAGACACCGACAAGAGCTCACCGACGCAACGTTGTCCATGAACTTGAGCTTCTCGCGCATCGTCCTCGGGGCACCGTGCATGCCAGCGCCTGCCGTCAGCACCACCACCCGTCGACACAACCTAAGAAGGACTAGGGCAGCAGAACAGACAAGAGCTCACCGAGGCAACGTTGTCCATGAACTTGAGCATCTCGCGCATTCTCCTCGGAGCGCCGTAGATGCCGGCGCCTGCTGTCAGCACCACCACTAACACATCGCATGTCGACACGACCTACAACAAAAACATACGATTACATTTTTTTATCAAAATTCTTTAATGTTTGCCTATACTGAGGTAGGAAGAGTCTGTATTTTAGTCAAAGGTATTTTTCTTCCATTGGATTGCCTCTTTTCAATCAAGGAACGTGGATTTGGATAAAGCAGTATAAGACAGAGAAACTAGTGTACTAGATAAGTAATACAATGAAAATTGAATGGGTTTTAGCTACTTTATGAAGAACCACATGAAAAATCCGTTGGAGAAATTTTGGTAGGGAGCGCATTCCACAGTTGGATCTTTCGTCCCGGAAGGATTTATGTATCTTAAAGGTGCGCGTTCCACGCGAATGCTTTTTATGAAATACTTTTGATGAAGGAGATAATGCTAATAACACGATGTTGCAGGCTTATGATTGTCCCGTGTTTAATAGTTTATTATTTTACAACTAAACTTTTTTTAGGCGGTAGCTTTACATAGTTCTAGAATTTACCTGTGACATTCTCGAAGACATTCGTACGGAGAGTTCAACCCCGACGTTTATCTCAGTAGCGTGGCCGAAGATTGTGCAAATTACTGAAAATATTTTGGTGGATTAATTAGGGCAGGTGTCTGGCTAAAATATTTAAAGGTGCATTGGTTTTATGATTTTGAATATTATTTATATTATGGCCGTGAGTTCGGACGAAATTCACGAAAGAATTATGCGATGGACAACACAAACGCGATTCTACTTATTCGTAATTCCCATACAATATGGATTCCACACCATGAAACTCAGAATGGGCCATTCCCGATAAATTATCAATGTAGGGAAAGTTACCATTTGGGAATATTCCCTTTACAGTTTTGGATAAGTTGCCGCGAGCGGCACATCACAAGTCGGGGTGCCTATAGCAATGGGGTAAGGTAGGAAAATACGAGTATGTAGGTTCGATTGACACTTTCGAGTTGAAACATAAAACTAGCTTAACTAATTAAGATAATACAGTATACGTAGCAGTATAAATACCCTGGTCCACAAACACTAACACGCCCCTTTCACGTCCTTTCTCTCTCCATTAATAATCCAACTGCTTTGCGATCCCTACTTTTTACGTCACTATGTAAAATAAACTGGGTACCTAGTACCTAGTAATATCTACGACTTTCTTCTTTATATTTGAAACACAATTTAGCAATAAATTTATATCGCTGAGAACCTTAGGATATTTATTCCTAACACAAAAAGCTTTTCGGCTGATCCAGGCCTGAGCATAAGTTTTGCGACAAGAATACTTAATGCGAAGTTTGCCAACCAGAAATGACGAACTACTACATGCAAGAGTACGGTCCATTCATCCTTAGTTGTCTTATCTAGTAAACAACTCTCTAACCTAAAAGTACGCGTTTTCTGTTGTAAACGGCTATTTCCTTGATTAAAAGTTAAGCAGTTTATTAACTCAGTTATTTTGGTATAGGCAAATATGGCAGTTTACAACAGAAAACGTGTACTTTTAGGTTAGAAAGTTGTTTACTACATAAGACAACTAAGCATGAATGGACTTTACCTATACTGATATAATGATGATGACAATGAAGCCCGTATTTTAGTCAAAAGTTATATTTTTCTTTGTGATTGTTACATATTTTATCCAGGAAAGAGCTGTTTACGGTGGAAAAAGTGCACTATTTAACTATTATGTTAGAAAGTTGTTTACTAGATAAGACAATTGAGGATGAATGGGCTTTAAAAGCGGGACTTACCTAGTATTGTGACTAAAATGTAGCTATATATACACATTGCGCTGGATATAGTGACTGTAAACCCGTTGGACCTGGATTCGAATTTCAGCGGCGCTAGACCGAAGAAACTGGATATCTGAAACAAATATATTGATAAATTTCCGAGGACACGCTTTTATTAGTAGCACAGTGAATTCAGGGTCTACTTCATGTGATGAAATAGAAAATAAATTCATGAATTAATAATTAAGTAATCCAAGCTCTCATAAAATGATACTTCCGATTCAAACGCTAAAAACGTTCGTAACGTCGGGATATTAATAAGGAGAGAATAAAGTTATTTTCAATGAGAGAATCATTTTCTTACATTATAGGATTTATAGGGTATGGACCGACTTGCTTAGTTTTGAAGAAATAAGTCCCTAGTCTTTGGGACATGAAGGGAAAGTACCTTTTTTTTTTTTTTTTTGTTTAGGGGGGGAGAAATGCTTTACGCATACCGCCCGGGTGCGGGAGGGGACCCGAGCGGTTATGTGGGACTCCCGTTTGGCTAATGAGGCCTACGGTATACCCACTAAAAAACCCCCCCATATGCCACCTCGTCGCCTTTTTGGCGGGGTTACGAGAACGCTCTCGCTTACATTCGCAACCCCGCCGGCGGCAGCTGCTTGCCGGCAGCTCCTTCGTGGGTGTCCGAAGACCCTCCACGTTGGGCGCGCCAGATGGTTGGGTGCGCCTCCCTCCTCGGTCTCCATGATGCATTGTGGCGGACCCTCCCGAGACCGCCACAAGGAGACTGTAGGTGCCGGAAGATTTCCCGGCACCCGGCGGCATATCAGGTCTGTGGCTATGCCGCCGACCACACTTCGGCTGCAGAGGATAGGGCGAGCGGCAACGACAACACCGACACTCCTCTTCCTCTGCAGCCCCACCGATGCCGTTACGGCGGAACGGCCCCGCCAAGGTCGCAGGGGGTAGGGAGAGTGGCGCTCCGTAATACCATCACGCCTCTCCCCCTGCGATCCCACCTCGGCCGCAGAGGATAGGGAGAGCGGCAACGACAACACCGACACTCCTCTTCCTCTGCGGTCCACCTCCACGCGTCCTAAGCGGGCTCGGTGAGCCCACTTGGAGCGTCCTCCTCGGGCCAGCCGGCAGCCCAAAACTGGCCGGCCCCGGGTGCCTCTTCGCTTCACCGTGGGTGACCAGTCCACGGTTACTGAGCCCCTCCACCACGACTAGGTGGGCACCCCACGGGGGGGAAGGGAAAGTACCTACTCTAGAAATATCGAAAGACTGTTTTGGTAAAAATAAACTTTATCCTATTTTAATAGCGAGTAATACCTACTTATTCATAGAATTTGTATAACAAATAGCAATTTTTACAGGTATGAATTGAACAGCATAACATACTTAATTTTCTTGAAATTTGAATCATTCATTGTAGTCATTTTACCCTATTCCTTTCTTCTGAGATACTTGAGAATAATATTTTTTTAAGCGTATGCTCTCGATTGGCATCATAAAAACAGGGGATGTTTATTTTTTCCTATTTGAGTGGGTTCGATTCCCAAACGAGGCAAGTAATTTTCAGAAAATCTGTGAATGCAGAATTACAAACTTTTAAAAATGACATGATGTCTTATTTTAGCAAAATACGATATTTAAGGTTCGCGTGAATATCTGAGCGTTTCAACCGCCTAATTTTGGTGGCATCATTTTTGCCGAAGTTTCTAAACGTCTCAATGTTGTACTTCGTCATTTGTATAAGGTACCGTGCCTTCTTCAAATGACAAAGTAGCACATTGTAACGAATAGAAACTTCGGCAAAAATTATGCCACCAAAATTAGGCGGTTGAAAAGCTCAGATATTAACCCATTCACTACCTAACCTATCTACATGTTTTGAGTTTTGAGACGCCATGTATACACTGTTAAAAATTAGGGAATTTTACAGACGAAAAACAGAATTCTGTAAAATTACATCATTTTCACAGAAAAAATTGTCATTTCACATATTTTTCATCAATTTTACAAAAATAAATTTAAAATTGATGAAAAATATGTGAAATTACAAATTTTTCTGTGAAAATGATGTAATTTTACATTTTTTCGTCTGTAAAATTCCCTAATTTTTAACAGTGTACCTGTTTTTACCGTGTAGGTCGCTTGGGAAGAACACCAAGATGTCTTGTGTTGAAGTTGTAAGTATAAGTTACTAATATCTACTCGTAAGTAGTCATTTTAACGCCTGAGTCTCAAAGTGGTATCAATTAAGTAGTTGAATGTACATATTGTACATATTAGCCGCTGGTGGCGGCAGTAATAATACATCTGTCACCACCCCAACTCTTCCCGTGAGTGTCGTAACTCGTAAGACACTAAAAGATTGAAGTGTCACAGATAAAAGATTGATAATGGGCTGCAGCGTCATCTTAGTAGACACTAGCCAATCCTCTTTTCTAGCCTGGCGATTATGGGTATTTACCTCTTAAGGCGTCTATACATGTAGCTCATAGGAGAGGCCTTCGTTGAGCAGTGGACTAAGTATGCTGATTATGTGATGTGACTTCTTAAGGTTTCTTCAAATCAATCGACGTTCGGAATCGGCTTAAGCCAAGCAAAAAATGCTTTTTGTGGCATAAAAGACGTCGGACGGCACGGATCGGCACGTATCGGCTCGGCCGACGCGACTTCGGGTGTTTCTCTTATACCTTGTTTTCTCTTATACCTTGGACAAATAGTTTTTCTCGCCCGCTAATTTGACGAGACCCTTACCCTTAGAATGAACGCGTGTGCTCCCCCCACCACGCAGTGTGTGGACGCCTCCTCTGTCTTGTTCTCCGGCCCTGGATTGGACACCGCTCCATCCTTCCCCGCTGGCTCTACACCTGTAACCAGGGTTTCCGTATTCAGATCTGCGGATGACAGAACAACATGTTTAGTCATAGGCAAATACTGTCATATAGTCCAGTACTATGGCTATGGTTCACAAGTTTAACTCTTAACTCAGTTATAAGTCTTGTTTATTTTGGTTTTCTCCATGTTTTTTTTTATCTTTGATACGGAGCTTTTTCCTGATAACTGCCTGATTGAGATACCTATTATAAAATTTTTGTACACCAAATTTACGGTTTTTCGGTATGTAGATGTAGGCATACGACGTAAAAAGCTGATTAAGCTGTTTTACGGCGTTTTGGAATAACTAAAAATGAAATAACTGTGTCTTTTATGAATCAAAATTATCTGTCAGCGCATCTCGCCCAAAGGTGTTGGGAGTCAAACGCAAATAAGTCGGACAAAGTTTAAATTAAATGTTCTTCCGCTCGTGTTGAATCTAAAGTTTAATAAATGTATGGAATTTATGGAATAAATGTATCATCATTATCAACCAAATCATGTACACTTTTGGACATAGGCCTTCCCCAAAAAAGTGATGCCATACCTAATCATGACGGTCGGGGTTGGATGGCGATCGTTGAGTACACCGCATTAAGGTGCATTCAGACCAAAAGAGCATTCGCTGTTCTATCCCCCGCTGTACGAAATCAACCAATCACGTTTTGTGTAACGATCGAATTGGGAGGTTAGAATAGCGAATGTTCGCTTGGTCTGAATACACCTTTATAAGGATGCTGCTGCGCATTCACCGGTAGTTTTTGGACGTAGTTTAACGATATAGGTACCTACCCGGGTAAAATATATTTATTTATGTATATGTATTATATACTATTCTTCAGTTGGAATTAAAAAACCTGTAAACAAATATGCTGACTTTCCATAGCATTTAACGTCTTTTGGCACATATCGTGATCTACGCAAATATATTTTTACAATAATGCTAATTTAATAATAATTAATAATAATGTTTCTGCGAATGGTCTCATAGCGAAGAGTCTCGACCAACACCTCAAGAGGCTCTCGCTAGGTGGTTGGATCAAGGGTCAGATGCAGAAGGCGGTAATTCTGGACACGGCGCGCATAGTCCGGCGGTTCCTCTCCCTGCAGCCCTAACCACCGGCAGCTTGGGCCCGCTCCGTTGCCGGCGGCTCTCTAGGTTAGGTTTTTTATATCATGTTTACATGTTTTGTATTGCTTTTGTATGTTTTATTTTATTTTACTTTTATAGACATTGTAAAAAAACCTAACCTAAGAAATTAATGAAATAAAGAGATTAATAATAATAATTTTAACTAAAAATGTATGTATACTCAAGGTTAAAGATTTTAATTAAGTAATAAAATCATGATTGTGTTCTAGAAGTGTGTGATTATGGAATAATGCCAGTTTTTAGGTTTATTTACATTTTTTGAGATTCTACTGACATTATTATACTTATAAATATTGTTTTTTCGAGGCTAAACTTATAACTGACGCCGACTGGGTCATCCCTTTTATCTGGAAGTAACATCGTATTCATAAACAACTGGTTTTACTAACCAGTTAGGTACCTAAATATAGCCTTTGTCCTTTATTTGTTACCTACCATTGCTATGCGGATCTGATAAGTATTACGTGATAAAAAACGTAAGTGGGTTTTTAACCTTATAAAAAAATCGAATCCAATCCCATGCTAAAATTAAATGTTATTGTGTTATCTGACAAATATAATTAAACTTGTTCCTCCTTCGTTTGCATACTTATTTTTATCCACACTATTTGTAAACAATCATCAAAACATAAGTATAACTTGTCAAACACGTTTTTCAACGCGTGACGATGACATGTATTTATGCCAAATGTTGGGCTAAATGGCCCTAATGCTTTACGACTGTGTATAGTTACTTTACGTTTATATATAAGAGACTCACTTACTGTACAACATTTAACTCAAGTTCTTCCGACGAACTGATCGTATTACTCCTCTTATCGGCCACTATTGCGGCCCTCTCAATAGTGTACTTCATCGCGAATAGGAAGTTTGATTACTGGAAGCAAAGAGGAGTACCCTTCGAGAAACCTACTCCAATATTCGGAAATTTTGCGGGTTATATTTTATTAAAGAAATATTGGGGTAAATTGACGCAAAAATTATGTAAAAAGTTTCCAAATGAACCCTATTTCGGAGTTTACTATGGTACGGAGCCCGCGTTGGTTGTGCAAGACCCAGAGCTTATAAAGCTCATCACGACAAAAGACTTTTACTACTTCAGCAGCCGAGAGATATCCAACTACACCCATTTGGAAACCGTTACGCAAAACTTGTTCTTCACCCAGGGTGACCGATGGAAGGTATTGCGACAGAATTTGACGCCGCTGTTCTCTTCATCTAAGATGAAGAACATGTTTCACTTGGTTGAAAAGTGTTCCAAGACGTTCGAGACTTTGCTTGATGAGGAAACTAAAAAGTCTCCAGATCTTGACGTCAGAGAGACTTCAGTACGGTTCGCTATGGACAGCATCACTTCCTGTGCCTTTGGAGTTAACAGCAATGTCATGGGTAAAGATGCTGAGAAAAATCCTTTCAAGGTAATGGGTGATCTCATTTTTGAATTATCGAACTACCGAGGTTTTTTGATAGTAGCACGCGCTATTTGGCCTTATCTGTTCTATGGCCTTGGTTTCAAATCTTTCCCGGAGGAGATCGATATATTTTTCAACAAACTCCTCTCGGACGTGTTTCAAAATCGGAACTACAAGCCGTCCGCAAGAAATGATTTTGTCGATCTCATTCTAAGTTTAAAAGAAAATAAATATTTGTCTGGAGATAGCATGACCAATGTTAAGTCGGAAGCAGATAAAAAAGAGCGCATAAAACTGGAGGTTACAGATGAGTTGTTAATAGCCCAATGTGTGGTATTTTTCGCAGCAGGCTTTGAAACTAGTGCATCTGTCATGTGTTTTACATTGTACGAATTGGCTAAGAATCCGGAAAAGCAATCGAGATTATTCGAAGAAGTGGATGCATATTTGAAGAAATCGGGAGGCAAAGTTACGTATGACTGTCTGACCGAGTTACCGTATATGGAAGCGTGTATTAACGAAGCAATGAGGCTGTATCCTGTACTAGGGGTGCTGGCACGCGAGGTGGTGGAACCCTACACTCTGCCGACAGGTTTGGTGCTGGAGAAGGGAATGCGCATCCACCTGCCCGTGTACCACTTGCACCACAACGAAGATCTCTTCCCAGAGCCAGAGAAATATCGACCGGAAAGGTTTTTGGGTGAAGAGAAAAAGAATATTGTTCCCTATTCGTATATGCCTTTTGGAGAGGGGCCTAGGATTTGTATCGGTAAGTTAACCCATGTTTTTAGCTATTTTCAAATATTGTTATATTTTCGTTAATGCAAAATTGGCGACCTTTTTTTATCTAATTTTGCAAAATATATTGAATATTATTATTATAAAATAAATTATATTGAAATTGCAAAAAATCGAAAACAGAGTAATAAAATAATTCCTCTGCCTGTTTATTGCGCGATTTACAATAATTATAATTTAATTCGAATGAAAGGAAAAAAAATATAAGTAAAGAATAAAATGTAAATTTTGTTAAAGATTTTTTTTCACCAATTAAAAAGAGATAATATTTTTGTATAGGGTTAAGAATGTTACCTCTAATTAAATTCAGATCATTAAGGAAATTTAATTGTTACATCTTTAGAACCGCTGCTTAATCTGAGTTTAATTTCGCAAAGTGCTTAAGTCCTCGACAATGGATAACAGAAAGAAACAAACAGGAAAATTAGTACATTTTGTTAAAATTTTAATAATTGGGGGCGCCACCCAATTATTAATATTTCCTTTCCAATTTTTTCTTTGGGAAGTATGTTTTGAAATCTGATTTCAGTCTACATTTTGTTTTCCAGGCATGAGATTTGCCCGTATGCAGATGATGGCAGGCATGGTGACTTTGCTGAAGAAGTACAGTCTCCGCCTAGCACCAGGGATGGCACGTGAGGTGGACTTCGAACCCCGGACCTTCGTCACACAGGCAAAGGAACCTATTAGGCTTACGCTCACCCCACGGCCCGGCTGGGAACAGAGAATGTTCGCTTAGTAAGACCGTGGCCTATTTTATCATAATTACAAGTGTGACAATTGTAAAATATCACTGTTACTGACATCACAGGCCTCCATAGGCTACCGCTACCGCTTACCATCTTGCTTACCGCTTACTATCGGACGGTCCGTGTGCTTGTTTGCCACCAACATAAAATTATTACTAATAACGTTATTGTATCGTTAATAAACTACTTTTTATTTTCCGAAACCCGTGACAATTGTTCCAAGGTTTAGTACAATTTTCATTAAATCTTAACATGAAGTTCGGCATAAAATATGTCGGAATCTCGCTACAATTGTTAAGTTGTAAGTGCTACAATTTTATTATAATTTTGCTTCGCATAAAAGTAGTTATTTACTGCTGATTTATTTAAGTTCCTGCACTACATTTTATGTTGGTGGCAAACAAACGCACGGCCCTTCCGATGGTAAGCGGTAACTGTAGCCTATAAACGCTCCCGATTGGAGAAACAGAAAATGTACAATTGTAGCACTTGTCAATGTGTTGAAATTGGGGCCAGCTACCACGATCTATGTATACGATTTAGTTTAGGACCCTATCTGAACCACAATGTGTCAGTTCCATAGAATGACTGTCAAAAACTGACAAGCCGAACCTAAACTGAACCGTATTTAAGAGATCATGGTAACCCTGGTGGCTTACTGTGGTCAGGTGTTAATCGTTTATCGTGCGCGTCACTTTCGTACTACGTGACGTACTGGAACGTGACGGCAGCGACGATAAAACGAGCGGCTAGCGTGGAGCAATGCGTCTAGCGTGCACTCAGAAGTGCGATTTTTGAATTTCACCGATGATATTGAGATCACTGGTGACTAAAATTATCACCTGTGGTTTTAAGTCACTGTTTTCCAAATGCCGTATTTTTAATTCTCACGCATGCTTTACCAACATGCAGAAATTGTACAATGTCAGTCATAGACAATTATCCTGTTACGTTCCTTTTTGCGCAGATGTGGTAGTGTTGCCTTTAGTATCGGTTTTTATTTTTCATACTACCTATAACTCATGTTCTGTCAAAGTGGTCGAACGTAAAACGGAAGTGTCGATGTCATTTCAAAAGAAAACTAACATTTTGAAAGATGGCAGATGTCACTAAGTCAACTGTCAATAATCACCCGGTGATTCCAAATCGAGTAGGTGGGGGCACTCGTAAAGTGAAATTATAGGTATGACGACAATTCTAGTCACCGATGACATTTTTAAAATACGAACTCAAGGGACATCACTTGTTTTCGGTGAGAATAAGTCACTGGTGAAATTCAAAAATCGCACTCCAGGCCAGCAATTTTCATTTGTTTAAAATGGACGCCTCGCCGGATGCCCAAAACGTCTCCTCAGGGGTCTATTTCTCGAAAGCTTGTAACTTGTAATACAAGCGGAAGTCCTTATCTAATTAATAGTGTCAAAAAGAGACTTCCACTTGTATTAAAAGTTACAAGCTTTCGAGAAACGGGCCCCAGATCTTAGGCTTAGGCTAAATAAGTGCTTCATTATTATTTTGAACTTTATACTTGGTGATAATGCTCAAAACTAATATTAAATAAATATTGTAGCCCTTTGTTGATAAGAAGTCAATAATGTATTGTTCATTTGATACAGTCGCCCTCAGATATACAGGGTGGAAAGATAAGTCGGGCCCTGGAGGGAAACTACCTTTAATCCTTAAGTTGGCTCATTTTGCTCAAAGGAAACATTCTATTATTTTTAAAAAGGAAGATTACTGCATTCAAAGATATTATAATTTTTTCGAAATAAATGTATGTATGGAAAAAAAATCTTAGTGTTCTAAAGGTTCAATTTTAGGGAAAATTGTCCCACAGACGAGTGTAAGATATAATGATTGTCGGCGGAGCGTAAGTATACTTCAGATAGTTGTATCGTATAATTAATGCTAGAATATTTCATTGATTACAATATTATTGTACCTTTAATGGTTATGAATGCTTGGTCAACGCTCTAAATAGATAGGAATTCCTACTTATCTCAAAAATTATTTACTTCCCTTAATGCAAAATGGGTTCACCATGGCTACTTCTTACATTTGATATTTTGTCGTTTCTTGATACATATCAATATATAAAATATGGGAAATTTAATCTAGGTAATAATAACTTTTGGCGAAGAAACTTTAGGTTAATGGGGCTCCAGCGAACCAATTGTTTGCTGAAATCGCGAAACGTCTGGTTGAGGTAACTAAAGATTGAAGAGTTGGCAGCTTCCTCGCACAACGCATCAGTCTTGCCATACAGCGAGGAAATGCCACCAGCATCCTGCATACAATACCACAAGGGTTAATCTTAGATATAGGTTAGGTTAGTTAGATTTAATTTATGTAAATAAATTGTCAGTTTTAAAAATCATCATCATCATCAGCCTATGATAGTCCAATGCTGGACTTATGCCTCTCCTATTAACTATGCGTATAAACACATTAGGAGGTAAATACCCATAATCGCCATACTGGACAAGCGGAATGGCGATCGCAGTAATGTGTCCACTATATGGACGCTGCTGTCCATCATCAATTTTTTATCAAGTAATGGTCAGTGACACTTCAATCCCTTAGTCGACTCCTACGACATCCGCAGGAGAAGTTGGGATGGTGACAAATGTATTCTTACTGCTGTCACCACACGGCACTAGTTTTAAAAATAAATACCGATAAATAAAAAACTGTTCATGGTTGTGACAATTCACAATACTTTGGATATCCTTCAAGTTACAAAAGTTGTTTACTAATTACGACAACTGGCGGCGACACTTGGTCGTTCGCCGCATGTTAGGTACTTTGATTTGACGACCGCATGCGGCAAACGACCAAGTGTTATTGGCGCTTAAGGATGAATAGGCATGACGGTGTACAGAAAAGTCGGTCAAATTATATTCAATTACATGACATACGGTTTACGAGAAGCAATACAATATACAATATTCCGATGGCGTGACCCTGACTTCTTAATTACTTAATGACATTATTTGCGATGGTATAATTTGTCAGCCTCCGTAGCCTAGTTGGTAGTGACTCTGCCTACGAAGCTGGAGGTTCCGGGTTCGAATCCCGGCGAGGGCATTGTTTGTGTATTTATTTATCACAAATATTGGTTCCATGGTTGTGTGATTGTGTATGTATTTAAGTATCTATATGTATCTATCTATTATACAGGGTGCTCGCGAGGAACCCGCAAGATTTTAATGCTGAATTCCTGAGCATATTTAGAGTATTTAATGTTATATAAAACTTCCTGGATTCGGCTTGGTTCCAGAGATAATAAACCTTTTTTTGGAAATAGTTTTTCGATGTAACTCGTCATAAAACTTATTTTTGATTACAATGCTACCACGATGTGTTCTAATATTACCACACCTTTTTGCCTGACAATCAAAATATATAAAAATAGACTTGACGAAAAAACCTGTCCCTAATAAAAAACATTTAAAAATTAATTTTAACAAATTGTTGTTGTGATAAAAAGTATTGGAAATGTTAAAAAGTATTCATAAAGTCTAAAACAAAAAGAAAAATTTTTTTTTTTGTGGAATTTGACATTAGGTCTCATAATATTTTTTGTTTATTTTGATGTCTAGAATGCATAGTTAAAAAAATCATGCGGTTTATATATCGTCGCTTGGTACCCACATCACAAGCCTTAACCTCTAGCCGCCCAGAGACCTATAAAAAGGTCTCCTGAAACAAAAGAAATTTTACTCTATTTCCTACAATGTCAATCCAAATTTCATTGGCAAATATTACTGTCTGGGCGGCAGGAGGTTATTTGAGCTTACCGTGGGACTAAGTCGATTTGTGTAAGATGTCTCAAGATATTTATAAGATATATTTATTTTTATTTATAATGATGTCGTCGCTAAGTCCGTAAACTTTCGCAACATCGGATCTAGAACAATAATTCATGGGAATGTCACCTTTCTTGCACTGTGAATACGGGTGTTTTTTCAATCAAGTGAGTATTGCAGATAAGAGGAAGAGTAAGTACAGCAGTGATGTTCAAATTAAGGTAAGTTGGGGTAAGATGAAACGGTTTTTTGAATGGGATAAGACAAAATGCTACCAGCAGATGCTGTGCCAAGAGGACGACTTTTTGTCTTTCCACCATTCTGAAAACCGTTTCAACCACAGAATTAGATTTGGATAGAAGAAACAAGTTCATTCATTTGTATGGCGGCCGAGCGTGTCAGATTTTAAATATGTCTCAGGCCCTTGAGTATTCATATTTTTTTGTGTTGTTGCAATTAGTATTACTTAAGGAGGCATTATTAATGTTTTTGTTCACTTCAACTTACACAATTTGACGCCCGAAAGCTGCAAGCTGCGATTAAAGACGGACAACTCAGTAGATTTTAGGTTTGCTTAATCAATGGTATATATTATGACATCTGTGGTTTCAACTTACCCCAACTTACCATAATCAAATTTATCGCGTTGTTTACAAAATGAATGGAAGTTGTTAAGGATTTTAGGAAATACAAAATCTGGAAAACAAACGCCGATGTAAAAGTATGTTTAGGTATAAGCCTTAGATAAAGGTTACGTATTATTTTCGGTTCTCGTCCTGTCTGACAAGCAGGATATAACCTTGTACATACTTTAGGGATTGTTACCCTGAAGTATGTACATTGTAATTAAATAATTATGCAATAAACGGGCCCCAATATTACATCTACACTTTTAATGTTATTTATAATTTATAAACTGGGTAGGTACGTACTCTTTTTGAAGGCCATCGATTTCTTAAGCATTACCAAACGCTACCCTGTATATCAAAATAAAAAAATAAACTTAGATAGGTACAACATGCTAAACTCTTCATTCGACAACAATGTTAATTTACTTTACAAATCCAAAGTTTGTTCTTCTAATTGAAATTAGTTTCGTTAATTACTTTATACCGGAAGCTGGTAAAATATCCGGCATCTGTGTTTCGTCCTTTGTATCTTTATTGTATTAAAAGCATCTCCCAGTTTTCCTCTTTTAGTCTGGCTAATAAAAAAAGGCACGTGAATTTGAAATGAAGAAAATGTTTTGTTCAAGGAAACCTTTTCCTTTGTACATAACTATAACTTAAAATAATGACTACTTACATAACTAGGGTAATTAATATCTTACCAAAACCAGTGGCTTAGCAAAAAATGAAGTAATTAAGTAAAGCAAGTTATTATGCATTGATTGTTAAATCAAATTAATTTGAATTATGCCTCACCAAATATGTGGTAATGGACCTAAAAGTGTTTTTTCTACCCTCCGGCCGGCAAACTAAGTTGCCGCCTGCCGGCTCCGTTGAGTAGAAAAATAGTACCTATACACACCTCGGCCGTTAAATGGGAAAGCCTCCGATCACATGTTTGTCGGCCTAGGCATCGCCTCGGCCCTACAATTACACATCATCAGGAATATTTCCCACTTAAACGGCCTTGGCCTGTAATCTACTATGACTTAAAAGGTTGAACTTGCGAATTGTGGTAAAGGTTGAACTATGGTTGGCAACTCTAGGTATACCCACGTTCCTTTCCTTTCCAAACATCTCCGCGAGGTCTGCATCTGCACGTGCCGTGATGTTCTGTATCCCGTCTCCCGATTCGATTTATCTTTCAATACTAAGTTTAATTGCGCTTTTTAAGTAGCGTGACAGATAATTAAGATAATGTAATTAAAGTTTAACTTTTTTTGCGCGTTTTCATTCGCGAATGTACCGCATATCTGTGAAGTGTGGTTAGCAACCCTACGTATATCCCACGTTCCTTTCCTTTCCTAATAGGGAATGCAAACCGGTTTTAGAAAGTATGGAAAACCGATTAATAACCGGTTATTCATCGTCATCTCATACAAATTAAAACCGGTTTGCACACCCTATTTCCAAACAACTCCGCGAGGTCTGCACGTACCGTGATATTCTGTATCCCTCTCCCGATTCGATTTATCTTTCAATACTAAGTTTAATTGCGTTTTTTACGAGCTACTTCGGAAACTAGCGTAGTTTATAGTTAGCTAGACAACTTTCTAGATAACTGTCTCAACTAACATGATTAACGAGTGCCATTTGATCGAGCATGCCCTATATAAGTACTCTGGAGCCGTCGTTATTTTGGTCAAAGTTGGAAATATTAACGCGATATCAACCTTCAATTCACACTTCGTTCAGGGGGGAGGGGGTTGCATTAACCTATGATATTCATGATAGTATTTTATACTTGAAACAGCACCTAGGCATACCTAAGTCCAGTGTCAGGGAGGGGCAAGTGCCCTAATTGCCCCGCCTGGATCCGCGTCTGGATATTATGTTATTTCATCATCATCATCATCATATCAGCTGAAAGACGTCCACTGCTGAACATATGCCTCCCCCAAAGATTGCCACAAAGACCGGTCCTGCGCCACCCGCATCCAGCGGACTCCTGCGACCTTCACCAGGTCATCAGTCCACCTTGTGGGGGGCCTGCCCACGCTACGCCTTCCAGTACGTGGCCGCCACTCAAGAACCTTCCGGCTTCAACGGCCATCGGTTCTACGCGCAATGTGCCCCGCCCACTGCCACTTCAGTTTAGCGATTCGGAGAGCTATTTCGATTATGTTATTTGACAAAGTAAAATGGAACGTTGACTCAGTTCTTAGGTGCTGGTCTTCGAAACCTCGATGACGTTTAGCGTTGCATCTGACGACTTGCCTACGACGGCCGCATGACAGATTATCTTGAATGTTCAAAGTCACGGTTACTTAGGTGCTGGTCTTCGAAACCTCGATGACGTCTAGCGTTGCATCTGACGACTTGCCTACGACGGCCACATGACACATTATCTTGAATGTTCAAGGTCATGGTCACAAGATTCGCGTTGTCACGATCATGACATCAAAAACAGGGCTAATGACATCCCATTATCTATGAAAACATCGATGTGTTTTTAATTTACCTATCTAGTCATTAGATTTGTTTACGTGCGACACAGTATTGCTACGTCAAATTCGTCATGTTTTTATCCAGCGTAGGAAAACAAGATTAATCATTTTTCGGTACATACTTAATATCTCTTTTATCTGTATGCCTACAAGGCAATCATGTGTTCGTGGGGAGCCGGTATTGACGAAGATAAAAAACATATTTGGTCATGCCGCTATTTTTTAGGGTTCCGTAGTAAACTAGGAACCCTTTTAGTACCGCCATGTCTGTCTGTTCGTCTGTCTGTCCGCAGCATAGCTCAGTGGCCGTTAGTACTAGAAATTTGCAACTTGGTACAGCTATACATATTCATCACGCCGAGAAAGTCGTAGAATAAAATGGACAAAAAATGATAAAATGGAGAAAAATCATGATGAGGAACCTCTAAATGGATCAAAACATGTCGAGCAATTATCGACTTAAATTACGTGAGTAACCCGTTTGATAATTATTTAAATATGAAGAAAAAAACTTTTTTTGGGTACCCCCTCGTAGTAAAGTGGGGATGTTTTTTTTTATTTTTCTGTAATCCTATAGTGTGGATTGGAAAGAAAGTTATTTTCTATAGTTAATATTTTTAGAGATAATCGCTGGCTGAAGAATTTAAAAAATAGTGAGCTTAAAGAATACCTACTTAAAAATAAAACTATTTCAAACATAATCGGCCGAGCCGTTTTGGAACAACTACGGGACCCTACTACACTGAGCATGGTCCGCGGGTTTTTTCTATGTACACTTGTCCTACTTAAACGACCGAAGTAAATGGCGAAACATCGGTTTTCAGGTTGAGAAAATGTGTCAGTGCACAAGGAAAAGGTATCGTGTAACAGTGTTTAAAATGGACTTTGTTGAAGAAAACATAAGGTCTATTTTAAGAGTCGTGACAAGGTGCCCTTCCGTGTGCACTAACACTTCTTATTGCTGTTATATTAATGACTAGGGTTAGGAATTTTGGAGGCATTAGGTGAACAGAGAACAGTGGAGTCGTTGCTCAAATTGTTTATGATTGATTGAATAATTAATTAATCAAAAATAATTCATAAACATATACTTTTTAACAGGGTTTCGACCATTTTAAGTATTAAATAATTTTATTGTATTAATATTTGACCACCTATGAAATGGTATTCAATCTTTTTTTATAATATAGCTTGCGATTATTATATAATATTTATGGGCTTCGAGAAAACTAGAACCTTGAAAATCACATAAATATATTTTCTCATTTATGAACATTTTTATTGAAAATTAATGTTTTTCTAGATTCTCAAAAATAAAATTCATGTTATTTATTAAAATTCATTAATAAATCCAGCTTGCACTAAACACTATTTCGTTATTATTTTATAAGTTAATCATTTATTCAAGTAAAAAATGTTTGTAACATCGACTCCACTGCTCTCTGTTCCATAAATGCCACAACATCCTAACCCTATTAATGACATTCTACATATCACGTACATACACTAGACATGTCCAATTGTCCACTGTCTATGAAAGTATAAAGCGTGTGTATTTTATACAGGTGAATAATTAATCCAGCTATAATATCTGATCCTAGTAATCGTATAAGATTATTATTTCATAAAATTTTGTAGTTAATTAGTTGTAATGATTTTTCTAAAGTGCAACCCAGCAGCAATTGTATGCCGTCCAACTGATATGACACTCGAAATGACGTTTAGATACTTAGATATGTCTACGTTAATTAATGTGGTTACCAGTGGATGCAGTACATTGCGTGCTCAATTATTTTGTATGAACAAAAACCTTGATTTCCTAAAAAGAGTGTATGTAAACGGGTTCCCTGGGTCCGATAATAATCTCCAATATTCACCCGTATCAAATACATACGCTGTATGTTTAATCAGTATTCTGTCCCCCTTTTGAATGCACGTACTATAGTAAAATTATTAAGAACCATAATGAGGTGATTTACCCTCAACTCTGGGTTGCCGGAAGGAAGCTATAAATGTTATGAAAACAAGCTAATAAATGGACGTAGTGAACGAAAAATAATCAGACAGATTTTTGAGGATTCGTTCCTCAAAAATCTGTCATCCTTTTTCCTTAATAACGTCCAAGTCCAAATAAGCAAAATAGTTTTTAGATGTTTGCGGCAACTTTTCTTTAAATCGTCAGTCATGTTTAAGAGTTAGAAAGGTAAAAAGTGTTTTTAGACAAATTTCCACTGCAAAAGTGGTGTCATGAGTCACAATTCAATATGACCGCAGCCTGTGTGGGCATCGTTATAATATAGGTATTATATTATACCGATTATTATCGTGTAATGAAAATCGTCCTAGGGGGCGATTATCATATAGTTATCAAGATAATGTCAGGAGGGCAATAAGTTCCTTTGAACTGCCGCCATAAACACTCTATTTTATATGACTTCCACTATAACATAGAACATATTTACGAATTACATTTTTTTGTTGATGCGAAATTTTGTCGGGCGAATCGTCGGCGTTGATGAAGATTGAGAGAGAATGGAATCTTCAAGCATCGCATCTTGTTATGCAAGACGAGACAAAAAATGAGACGTAGAGACAATGTCATTAACAGCTGAAAGCTTTTTGCTTTTCAACTAGGTAAAGATATATTTTAACGGCCTTATTCATAAAAATTCCTTGTTGAAGGTTTGAGGGGCCCAATAGTTATCGAGCCGATAAGTCTTGTTGAACGGTTTATAAGACGTGTTATTCATAAACGCTCAATATCTCTCCAATAACTGTTGAGCCGCTGTTGAACGGATTAGACGCGTTATGTTGGCGCCTTGACAAAATCATAGACAAAAATGTGGTCTCACCGCAAATTAAAAAAAAGTTTGACAGCTGTCTGGCGGGAATTCGCAAATATTTCCTAATTCCTTGTTACTTACTTTTATCTCAAATAATTATATTATTTGCCTGACCTCTCAAAAAACTAAAATATATATTTTAGTTTCATTCTTTTACCTAGGTAACTAAACAAAACAGTTAGCTTTATGATTAGGTACTTGCGATGACGGTCAGATAACGAAACATAATTGTATGGCTAGTTAGTACCTAGGTATGGGCAGTTAGTAGTACGGGTAAGTAATAAATAAATATTTACTTCCTTGCGACCCCAACACCTAATTGCAGTTAGAACCTGAAGTTCTGGTGTGAGGCCAGCTCCTCTGCGATCTTTCTTCAGGTCTTCTTTCACCAACTCTACTATATACAAAACAGTCGCCTTATTAAAACGGTATCGCCGCCTAAATTCAACATCGGGCAAATCCTCAATGGGATCTGCCCTTATGTTATATATTTTTGGACGCCGCGGCGGATTACACAAATTATTTATGGCATCAATAGCGTTTAAGGCCTGCATGATGGAGTCTCACTGCGTATTGACGTTGAAGTTGAAATGGTTGAAAAACTATCAACAAAATTTTAAATTAAAAAAGTTGGAGATTAGTTTTCCGACCATTTCTGATTCGTGTAATGTTGCATGTAGAGAAAATCGAAACTGCGTAACTACTTACAATAAATCATCGGATATTTATTTTAAATACCTATCTAAATATAATTAAGTATCTCTGGATACATATTTAATAATAATCAGATGAATAGACGATATAAAAAACTATACACCAAATCAGACTTTCATACCTTTAACTTTTCTCTTCTGCCTACTTTAAACGCATGGTTATGCACCTGTCAAAAATCAGCTGATCAAAATTTTGGCAGCCATCTTGTTAAATAAGAAGTTATAAGACCGTTATAGAAGGGTCCTCGGCTCTATAACTTTCGGGGGATTTATAGTAGGTTTGAGCGGCTGAATAGCGCTATTGAACGTTTATGAATAACGTTTTTAGCCATCCGGTCAACAACGACCCATCAGCGGGCGCGTAACTTTTTATGAATAAGGCCGTATATGTATACCTACATGCATATACGTAGTCATTTCAGAACAATACTAGGTATAATACCTAATCGTTGACATATATCTTTACGGCCTTATTCATAAAAAGTTACGCGCCCGCTGATGGGTCGTTGTTGACCGGATGGCTAAAAACGTTATTCATAAACGTTCAATAGCGCTATTCAGCCGCTCAAACCTACTATAAATCCCCCGAAAGTTATAGAGCCGAGGACCCTTCTATAACGGTCTTATAACTTCTTATTTAACAAGATGGCTGCCAAAATTTTGATCAGCTGATTTTTGACAGGTGCATAACCATGCGTTTAAAGTAGGCAGAAGAGAAAAGTTAAAGGTATGAAAGTCTGATTTGGTGTATAGTTTTTTATATCGTCTATTCATCTGATTATTATTAAATATGTATCCAGAGATACTTAATTATATTTAGATAGGTATTTAAAATAAATATCCGATGATTTATTGTAAGTAGTTACGCAGTTTCGATTTTCTCTACATGCAACATTACACGAATCAGAAATGGTCGGAAAACTAATCTCCAACTTTTTTAATTTAAAATTTTGTTGATAGTTTTTCAACCATTTCAACTTCAACGTCAATACGCAGTGAGACTCCATCATGCAGGCCTTAAACGCTATTGATGCCATAAATAATTTGTGTAATCCGCCGCGGCGTCCAAAAATATATAACATAAGGGCAGATCCCATTGAGGATTTGCCCGATGTTGAATTTAGGCGGCGATACCGCTTTAATAAGGAGACTGTTTTGTATATAGTAGAGTTGGTGAAAGAAGACCTGAAGAAAGATCGCAGAGGAGCTGGCCTCACACCAGAACTTCAGGTTCTAACTGCAATTAGGTGTTGGGGTCGCAAGGAAGTAAATATTTATTTATTACTTACCCGTACTACTAACTGCCCATACCTAGGTACTAACTAGCCATACAATTATGTTTCGTTATCTGACCGTCATCGCAAGTACCTAATCATAAAGCTAACTGTTTTGTTTAGTTACCTAGGTAAAAGAATGAAACTAAAATATATATTTTAGTTTTTTGAGAGGTCAGGCAAATAATATAATTATTTGAGATAAAAGTAAGTAACAAGGAATTAGGAAATATTTGCGAATTCCCGCCAGACAGCTGTCAAACTTTTTTTTAATTTGCGGTGAGACCACATTTTTGTCTATGATTTTGTCAAGGCGCCAACATAACGCGTCTAATCCGTTCAACAGCGGCTCAACAGTTATTGGAGAGATATTGAGCGTTTATGAATAACACTTCTTATAAACCGTTCAACAAGACTTATCGGCTCGATAACTATTGGGCCCCTCAAACCTTCAACAAGGAATTTTTATGAATAAGGCCGTTAGTCTGGAGTAGCAATGTACACCTTGCAGAACATTCTCAAAATTGCGGGAATATACATGGAAATTTCCGAGAATTTTCATGAGAATTCAAGAGTAAGTTTTAATTGAGAATTTTTCCCCGAGCACTTATAAAAAAGTGCTATGAAAAATATCTCAAATATAGTTTTTTTTATATATTTATTTTCAAAACTACAATTTATGTACATAGATTAAATCTAACTAATCTACTTAACCTAACCTATATCTATGATTGGCCTTTGTGGCATTGTACCGAGGATGCTGGCGGCATTTCCTCGCTGTATCGCAATATGCGTTGTGCGAGGAAGTCGCCAGCTCTTCGGTCTTTAGTTACATCAACCAGACGTTTCGCGATCTCTGAAAAATATTGTATTTCAAAAGTGAGAGTAAACAAGGCATAAAAGGCATACCTTGAAATGCATGTTTATACATCGGCTTTGGCATGATTAGATTGCTTGTAAATTTTAAATTGCCGAGAACATTCTTTATAGAAGTTTCGCAACTTATAAAACTTCTCCTCGGTACATTGCTAGTCTGGAGGAACGCACAGTTGAGGACTACCAACCATCTAATCCCGTGGCCGTAGGCCGTGTGGTGACGGCAGTAAGAATACATTTGTCATCACCCCAACTCCTCCTGCAGGTGTCGTAAGAGTCGACTAACTAAGGGATTGAAGTGTCACTGACTATTATTTGATAAAAGATTCATGATGGGCAGCAGCGTCATCATAGTAGACACATTACTGCGATCGCCAATCCGCTGGCCCAGCGTGGCGATTTTGGGCGTTTACCTCCTAATGCGCTTATATGCATAGTTAATAGGAGAGGCCTACGTCCAGCAGTGGACTATCATAGGCTGATGATCAACCATCTATCCCCTTTTATAAACGTCTCCTAACTACGCTAAGTATTGTTTACCAAGCCGCTAAGTATTGTTTGTCCCTTTTGTTCTTACAGACATGTTGTTAATACCGAGAGGGACAAACAATACTTAGTTCATTAAGTTACGAGACGTTTATGAATAAGGTACTACTGGGATGAAATTGATGCCGCGTAGGAAAGAGTGTACCTTTTAAGTTTTTTTGCGATCATGGACTGTAATACATCATTATACACGGCATCGTGCGTACTTTTCAGTTATGAAACAAAAAAGGATGTCCCAAATGTCACGAAAATAAGTATGTAAATTGAGATTAGGTACTCAGTTTAGTAAGAAGTAGTTTCAATAACTAGACGATTCAAAAGAGTTTGTTGCTATTCCAATTTGAATAAAGAATTATTTGACTTTGACTTTGACTTTAGTTACTCCCATACTAAATGTATGAAACGAAATGTAACGAAACTGATAAAAAAAATCTCAAATTTGTTACAGAATTTTTCATACCTTTAGTATGGGAGTATCTAATGTGAGAAATCTCAATTTACATACTTATTTTCGTGACATTAAAAGGTACACTTTTTCTGCAAATGACCCAGGAAATAATAATCCGAATAATTCCAATATTTAAAAATGGAGCGCATCAAGTAACCAATGTAATTGCTTACATATTTTGATTCTCTAATTTACTAGTAAATAAAAGCCCAACCCGAAAATGGATCCATTAGAAGACTCATTAAAAACGGATTAACGAAATATTTACACGGGACATCGACTAAAAACATACGATACATTAGTGACCTTATAAATGTCTGTCCATATATCGGAGCGGCCAAGATGCTCATAAATATCTGATCTCTATTGGTATGACATTAGAGTTCAAATTAAGATATTTCGATGCACCATGGCCGTGGATTCTGATGGCGGCTGGACACCATTAAGGCCCGGCATTGGTCTAACGTCGCGGCCACGACATCGGTCTAAGGCGATTGGCTTAGCGGAAAACGTATTGTGCTCCCTCTCGTACCCATATCGGCATGCAGCTCCAACTCATGGATTCGCTCGCCGCTGGTCGCCTTAGACCAATGTCGTGGCCAGGACATAAGGCGACCAGCGCGAGCGAACCCATAATTTGGAACGAGATGCCGATATGGGAACTCCCACATATACTTAGTTTTCCGCTAAGCCGGTCGCCTTAGACCAATGTGGCCGGGTCTTTAGAACGATTCACAGCGATTTCACAAAGATCTGATGACCCTGGAGCCGTAGCTCATACGGTACCTAATAGGAGCATTCCATGGGCTGTCCTATAAAAACGCCAATAATCCATCCATCCAATAATTTGAGTTTTTTTCAGAGTTATTAGTTAATATATCTTTTTTGAGCAATCTTTGATTCCTCTGGATGCTTAGTCAAGTTGCCAATCGCTAGCGCTTAGTAGCGTATCGTAGTTTTCCCTCTCTGTCACTCTTTCATATTAGCGCAACAAAGACAGTTAGCTGCCTTTGGCTTACAATTGACGATCAAGCGTTAGCGATTGGCAACTTGTCTAAGCACACTGGTCACGAAAGAGATCTTCGATAAACCCACAATTTTAAGAAAAACCGTGTTTGTACGGGACATCGGTGGACTTTTTCGTGGAATGTATCAATAGTGCTTGAGAAGCGGGAAGTAGTTTAATAAGTTACGCTTACGAGACGTTTATGAATAAGGTGGTACTATTGGGTGCTTAGCCAAGTTGCCAATCGCTAACGCTTAGTCGTCAATCGTAAGCGAAAGGCGACTAACTGTCTTTGTCGCACTAATATGTATGAGTGACAGAGAGGGAAAACTACGATACGCTACTAAGCGCTAGCGATTGGCAACTTGGCTAAGCATCCAGGATAGATTGTCCTGGCGCCGAAAGATAAGGAGAGCTGACCCAACCTAGCGTGGGAAGTGGTAAGAGAAAGAAGAAGAAAAACTACAAATTTGTGTGGTTTAAAAAAACATGTGTGTACTTTTATTAATATTGGTGCCAATGACGTGGAAAAGAAGCGTGGAGAGCGAATTGCGAGCCGTAGGAGCGAAGCCAAGAAGGTTGCTCAAGACAGAAAAGCGTGGAAGGATCTTGTGGAGGCCCTATGCACCTCCGGGGTGCCCTAGGAATTGCAACAACAATGACGTTTAAATAGATAGACACCCTGTGACAGAATATCAAAAAACATGGCACAATATAACATGTCCGGTTGATGATAATATCGCTTACTTATTATTTACTTTAGGATATAATTTTCACAGAAACTTATGCTCAATGTCGTAAAAATTAAGTGTCAAATCTGCGAATTGAAGTCTTATTTAAGTAAAAACTTTTCAAACTTATGGCTTTATGGTTTACGTCTAAATGAACAGAGAATGATGGGAGTAGCTTTATCGTTGTCACAGACGACGTAGGTACGTGAATCAGTAAGTAGAAAGTATCAAAAGAAATACGTTTATTTACATTTACAGCATAATATTTAATATTTTCTTCGGTTACCGCAAGGATTACACATGAAATAAAACTATGAAAACGGATAAACTCGCGTATATTAATTAAATTTAACTTCATCCCGACGTTTCGAACACTTTACCGGGGTTTCTGGTCTGCGGGCGACT